>CAJNJA010017645.1:0-10884 GCA_905231915.1 Symbiodinium necroappetens
TTATTAATCAAGAGTTGCCATTATGGGGTAGTGCAGGATTTATATCATCAACCGTAGTATATAGAGTTCCCCCAATTCAAACTCAGAGATCCACCTCCCGAGGGTCTGGAAATACTAACACCCTAAACTCACGCACCTCTTACTTAGCTCACGGATGCTTAACTAGGTTGGCCCATTGGAGCCTTTGAAACTGTTCGTAAAATAAGATTCTCTTAGGCCCAATAAGGGGAAAAGGGAACAAATGTGCCAAAGGCCTATCTACTGAAGGCATCAGTCTTACTTGCAGGCCTGGAAATTTCTAGGCACCTAACCGCGATATTGAGCGGCCGGCCTCCCGTTGTAATGTAGGGGCATGCGTACAGTTTTAGATAACAACAAATGCAAAGGGGTCTTGCTCGTTTTAGATTGTAGTGTTCTGCAGAAACCGCAAAAAGTGGCCTTGATAGCTACTACCGTTTGTGATAAGACTCTACTACAAATAAACAGTGGCTCCATGGGATACAATAATAGTAGCTATCATTAGTGTTATTTCATAATCTTATTATCATCATTACTGTTGTTTTTATGTTTTTGTTATCATCACATTCAGCATTCTTAATTCCTTCTTCAGAAGTCTATGTAGGCCTTGGGGTGCCCCTTAAACCCGGAACCCTAAACCCTAAACAAGCTGGGGGAGGTTTCAACATGATCTCCATGAGCGCGGCATTGGCTTTAGGGCCTTTCGGTTTAAGATTTAATTAGGGGTCTTAATGGTTTTGGGGTTTCGGGGATTAAGGGTTTAGGGGTTTTGGGCATTGGGTTTCATGTAGATGACCTGATTTCTTCAAGCCCGCTCCTTGTGCCCTGAAGGAAGCCCACCTACACCCTAAACCCTGAACCCTAAACCGTAACCACCCCTTTTAAAAACTCGAGCCCTGGGGCTGCTGTTGCAATCGAAATCATCAAACCCGTATTCTAAACCCTAAACCATACCATCATAAGTTATGATGGTATAGGGTTTACGGTTTAGAATAGGGCTTAGGGCTTAAAGCTTAGAGACAAAAACCTTCAGACAACCTTTCAAAACCACCCACAAGGCAAGCCCTTTATCTTTGAGCCTTGACCTCCTCCCTGAACTGCTAGGGTTTAGGGGTTTAGGGTTTAGGGGTTTGGGGTTTAGGAGTTTAGGGTCTAGGGTTTAGGGTTTAGGGTTTAGGGGTTTAGGGTTTAAGGTTGGAGATCTTCCTATATCCCCGAATACAGGAGTATACTTAAAACTGGATCCCGAATATGATTTAAGGCACATCCCCCAATTGGTGTCGTAATTAGTCTTAGTAGGTATGAGATTTTGTAAGATCTGGGTAACAAACACGGATCGAAACAAGACCACTGCAAACCTATCCTACTTTCTAGTGCTTTTGTGGTTCAAGATTTAAGGCTTAGGGCTTACCGTTGGATGTAGGTTTTATTGTTGGTTCACCTAGACCGCCAACTACCCTCGATCAGAGCCGGTAAACCCGCCATGAAGAATCACGATCAGCAACTATTCAACATGCCTCCTCGGCCACTTTCAAGCCGATGGCCTCAACCATGAAGACCTTGGCTTCGACGGGCAACCCGCCGCACGTCTCCCCGAACATTTTTCGGCAGATGCCCGGGCCGACTCGGAAGGCCCGGCAATCGTGATCCGGAGCAACGTCTGGAGAGCCCCGTCCAGGATGAGGTCGGCGAGAGGCCGAATCCATCCCGGATTATCGTCCAGTTGTCCGCCCACGAACGCCCTGGCACGTTCGAACGATTCGCCAAGGTGTTGCCTACTTCATCTGCAGCTGCACTTCCATCAGTCCTGTGTGCTGCTTTCCAGGACGGGCCTTTCAGTGACCAGCTCCTGCAGCTTGGGCTCACCAGCACGTCTCAATGTACTATGATTTTAGTCTACACTTGGTGAACTCCGCGGGCATCACTGATACTGCGAAGTACAGTGACTGGCGAGAATGGGTGCCCCAATCCGGCCTTTAACAGTTTAGGGTTTAGGGTTTAGGGGTTTAGGGTTTAGGCACTAAAAAGCCGCGATAAAGGAACACGCCGCGTGTCTTGCATTTACTGCAGTGAGCAAAGAGCTTGCAACGACATCGTATCCCTGTAAGGCAGATCGATAAATCAGGCGGGAGTAGTGCGGGGCGCATGAGCAGAGCTGATAATGTTGCTACAAGACACACCTAGCCTGATTTTTCCATCTAGCTCTACGTTAACACATATTATGCCAGGATACTATGTCGGGGGTTCTATGCTAGGTCTGGCGGATGGACCAAATCAAAACTCTGCAATATTGTTTAACCCTACAGCCCTCAACCCCGGCTTAAACCCTGAACAACCCTAGACCCAAACAACCCTGAACCCTAAACAAGCCTAAGCCCTACATATCGCTAAACCCTAAACCCCTAAACCCTAAACCCGACAAGGGCGAGCCACAAAGCTGCGGTTTGATCTCCCGACTTCGCAAGCACATCCTGAGACGCCCGGGAAAAAATCTAGAAAGTAGATCCTTTAAAGGGTATAGGGTTTAGGGTTGGTAGACCAGGGTTTGGAGGTGTGTCTTCACTACTCTACTTATGTTTTTGGAGCCCTAAGGAATACTGTTGATGATATAAATCCTGCATTACCTTAAGCAGCCTGAACTATGGGAGTTATGGTAGATTTCTAGTTATGAGTGATGCAGGATTTATATCATCAACCGTATGTTTACTAATCCGACCCCTACGTGGCTCTGGGGAGCCTAAGAATTCGAGATTCGGGACCGTTTGGGTTCCACAACCAGCTCCTGCTCTGAGCTGGTACGATTGGAGCAACTCGGCGGTCCAAGTAACGTATTGTACTGAACATACCTTATGTAAATCCTGAACCTGTTCATGGTTGATACGTGTGTAGAACTGTAGAACGGTAAGGGATTGCATGAGGCTTCAGTGTATTGCAGAACTCTGATTACGAACACCTCGCAACGCGAAGGAATCAGGAACGCAGGTCTAAACCCTGAATCCTACACCCTAAATCCTAAACCCTACACCCTAAACCCCAAGCCCTAGATGGTTTTGCATAAATTCCCCCACCCCGCCCTCACCAAGCCAGAATAGCTAATGCTGGTCAAGATGGGTTCTCCTTTTCAAGACACACACTGAGCCCAACAAAAATCGGGTTTTCCACGGTTTAAAATGCAAGCCCTAGAAATCCTATAAACCCCAAGAAGAGCACTCAAACTTTGAAGACCCTGCCAGACACTTAGAAGAGCCCCAACCTGCAGAATTAAAGGAGACTACAGGTGGGGAGTTTGGGGTATATCGGGCTTCTATAAGGCTTCTATAAGGTATACAGACCTTCTATAAGGCTCCTATAACGGTAACTACCCACCTGAATATGTCCTAGACAGAAAGCCTTCTCCACCTAATACGTTTCACCCGAACCTTATCCTTCGCAGCTGAAACTTTAAAACCACGGTTCAGGCTTTGGGCCTTAGGTTTTACGCCCCAAATTCTAAAACCCTCAAGTGCAAGAAACAACAACTAAACCCTTCAAGCTCCGGAAAACCGGCAGTACAAGCGGGTGCATGCGAGGAGCCAGAAGGCATTCAATGCGCTTCAGCGCATTCCACTGGGTCTTCAGGTTGTTGGAAATGCTCACGGCCGTGTTATAGTTGTTCCTCGATAGGTTTAGGGCTTAGGGCTTAGGGTTTAGGGTTTAGGGTCTAGGGCTCATGGTTTAGGGTTTAGGGTGTAGGGTTTAGGGTGTAGGGTTTAGGGTTTAGGGTCTAGGGTTTAGGGCTTATACAACCACCAACAACCCCTGGTGTCGGCTCTGATGCAGACACGCTCTAAGGCAAGCGGATCACAGTATACGTATTGAGGCCGCTAAGTCGTCCCAGACCCCTGGCAGGATCCAATCAAGCAGATTCGTTGAGAGGGTTCCTATTAAGTACCTCTTACTAACTTTAGTAACTGTATATTGCCATAATTGCAGGTTGCAATATTCCAGTATCCCGAGTTGCCACTTACGGAAGCAATGTGCTGCCCTAGATTCCCAAGAAAACTCCACCCTCAAATTTTGCGGGATCTTCAGCACATCACACATCAAAGGGCCGAACAAGCAGGCTATAGACCGGAGCAACTATCTTGATCGTTGCGTGCCCTACTGAAAGCCTACTCGCCAAGTCGACCGATCCTGCATATTACATTTCCGGTTAACCCTAAACACTCGACCAAATACTCCTAGAACCCTAAACCCAATAGTTCCGAACCCGAAACTACCTAAACTCTACATAACCTGGCCCTAAAGCCCTCAACCCCCTTTGTGCCTATACCCCTACAGACCTATATCCCCAAACTGTAGACTCAGGGCGGGTGGCGCAGCTGCTGCCTCAGAAGCTGCCCAGCAGCTGTCGTAGGCGCTGCACGCGGACACCTTGCCTGGTGGCTTGATAAGCAGGAGTGGACTTTTGGCATGAGTTGAAACATAAAGAAGCAAAGACACAAACGTGCTAAGAACACATATCTATAAAAATAGGTATGGTATTGAATACAAATGTCTGCCTGTATACACATGTCTACGTGTCTACCTGTATGTACAGAAGCATTCACTGTTTCACTGATTCATTCATTGTCTTTTGGCTTTTTATTCACTCACTGACTCACTCACTCGCTCACTCCCTCACTCCCTCACTCACTCACTCACTCACTCACTCACTCACTCACTCACTCACTCACTCACTCACTCACTCACTCAGCCGTTCATTCATTCATTCATTCATTCATTTATTCATTCATTCATTCCGATCCTTCGTTCATTTCTTCCTTCCTTCGTGCAGTCGTTCATGCGCTCACTCATCCATACATACACATACTCATTCATTCATGCATTCATTCATCCATTCATGCATTCATTCATGCGTTCCTGCCTCCTTCCTTCCTTCCTTCCTTCCTTCCATCCTTCCTGACTTCCTTCCTTCCATTCATTTCATTTCATCTCATTTAATTTCATTTCATTAAATTTCATGTCATGTCATGTCATGTCATGTCGTTGCATTTCACGTCATGTCATGTCATGTCACGTCATTTCATTTCATGCATGCATTCATTCATTTCCTCCACTCATTTCATTTCATTTCATTCATTAATCCATCTATCCATTCATTCCTTCATGCATGCATGCATGCATGCATGCATTCACACATTTCATTCGTTCATTCATTCATTCATTCATTCATTCATTCATTCATTCATTCATTCACTCATTAATTCACTAAGTCATTCATTATTTCTTCCGTTCTTTCATTCGATCGTTCGTTCGTTCATTTCACGCATTTCATTCGTGCACTCATTCATTGTTTCGCCCATTCACCGAAGCGTTCGTTCGTTTTCGCTCCCTCATTCATGCATCCATTCATTCATGTCGTTCGTCCCTCCATCCATGCATGTATGCATTCATAAGTTATGCATGCAGAGAGACCGAGCGAGAGCGAGAGAGAGAGAGAGAGAGAGACAGAGATGTATGGGCCCATACATAGGCGGACAGAAAGGGCGTGTTGTCCACTGCCAATAGTTCTGAACACAAGGCACAAAGAGATGATTTGCACATCAACTAGCGCTTGAAGCGAATGTGCCCACACCCCACCACCCCGTCTCCCTCCCTGCCTGAACGAATATAATGTAGGGGCCTTAGTAGTTAGAATAGGGTTTTGGTGGTTCCTTATTGTAATTATATAGTAATTATACTATAATGTACCCCCCCCCCCCCCAAACCATATTCTATTTCTTAAGGTCCCTATACTTACCCTACTTACCCCTAGGCATACCTCGGCTCGCAGCCTTTTGCCAGCTAAACCTCAGAGTTCCCTACTTCGAGGGTCGGGGGACTTAGCCAGTAGCTATTTTCTAGACTTACCCAGACCCCCCGAAGGATCCAAAAAGTAGATCCCCTAATTTGGGGCCCTAACTACTAAAGGGTACTTTATAGGAACCCCCTATAAAGGAATCTACTTTTTGGATCCTCCCGGGGGTCTGGGTATAAGTCTCATAACCCTAATTAGGACCTCTTTTAGGGTACGTATAAGTTCACTTATTACCCACTTACTAAGTCTTTCGGTCCTCCAAGTATCGTCGTGACATTTGCCCCAAAGTTGCGAACCCAATGGCCTCAATCCTTAAGAGTAATGTATAGGGTCTATACCCTTAGTAGTAAGGGTAGCCCTAAACCCTAAACCAAACCCTAAAACCCTTCTGTTCTTCAGCTGCAATAACTTAGTTGCTGAGTTCATAAGCCAAAACAAGCGTAGACTTTCAGTTTCATAAGGAGTCATAGTTTATCCCGAGAAGTTTCAAGTGTACTCATTCAGCTACTAAGGTAATGTATAGGGATCCCAGCACTACTTGTCATCAATCCGGTTTCCAACTTTTTGGGGTTTACTCTAGACTATGTAGTAGTGGAGCAGGCTTGAGTATCTGCAAACTTCACAGGTTGTTTTATTAGCGTGTTGATGGCTATAGTAAAGCAGTTTACAGTCTATAGACATCTACGTCTGTATCTTGACCTTTATATCATCTATGTATCTATATGGGTAGTTCTCTAAATTAGGGTCCCTTTTAGGGCCCTTTTTATAAGGGTGACGTTCTATATTGGGGACCCAAACAGGGAGGTAAAAGAGGGACACCAATTGAGAGAACTACCCACATGTATTGCTATGGAGCTTTGGGGGCTGAGTCCTTCCACGGTACGGCCTGCGATGTCCTGCACACTACTATGCTGTCCCAAAACCACAGGACGTAAGCAAAGTCCATGGATACTACATGAAGCTCTTAAACTATGCCTGTTCCACCGAATCTTCAAGCCCGTTGAGTACCGAAAGGATATGCGGAGACGCTCCATATAAACTAGCCTTGTACCTGAAAACATATGCAGGATCCATCTGAACTTCAAGGTGTTCCTCTAAGCAAGGAGTCTAAGCCTCTGAAAATCCGAACAACAAGCATCCCTACCTTATAGGAATCCCCTTGAGGGATCTACTTTTTGGATCCTCCCCGGGGGTGTGGGTATACACACACACACATCAACAAAGTCCTTTCAAACCCTATACCCAGACCCCCGGAAGGATCTAGAAAGTAGATCCCTTAAGGCGGTTCCTAAAAAGTACCCTTTAATAGTAGTTAGGGTCCCAAATTAGGGGTTCTACTTTTTAGATACTTTCGGGGGTCTGGGTACAAAATCCGGTTGCCCGACAGTCTAAAAGCCAACCGAACTGCTACACTCAAGGGACTAACGGAGAGACCCTTAAAGGGACCCTTGGGGTTATCTAGGGGCTTAGTGAGACTATATAAGGGGTATATAAGGGTTAAAAATAGGATATTAGGATTAGGGGTCCCTTCCAGGGGTCCCTCCTATTGCCCCAAAAAAAAACCATCCAAACCCCAAACCCTAAACCCAAACGGCCTGGCCTTGGTAAGGCGTGCAAATGGCCTCTGTAGCGTTTGACTTCCTTGGCGGCTTGCATCTTTGCGATTGTCGGGCTGTAAGATGGGCTTTCGCCTCAACCCTAAAACCCTAAACCCTAACTGGTGGATAGTAGGAGCCCCTATATCGCGTAATCATGCAACGTGAACGAATCAGGAACGCAGGTCTAAACCCTAAATCCTAAACCCTAAACCCCTCAACCCCTAAACCCACAGGGCTTTCGCTCTTTTCCTTTCGCTTGAAGGCTGAGGGTGGGCTTGAGTTTTGGGGGTTTAAGCCAGGCTTTACGGGCTTGAGGGGTGAGTATGTGTTTAGGGTTGTAGTTTCTAGGTCTAGGGTTGTACACGCTTGGACTGCAATTGAAACCGAAACCCTCAATCTTCTGACAGATGACCAGACCTGTCTGCGTCAAGTGATTTAGAGGGCCAGGGCAAGACTCAAAGCTTCATGAGTATCTTACTCGTGAAGCAACTTGTAAATACCGATGGAGTCCTGCTGTGCATAAATTTGGGGTTTGGGGTGTCGGGTACAATGCAACGATTTTGGAATTCAGGTGGAATCCGCAATTTTACCCATCTAAGCTTCTGAGCCTTAATGCAGCCCGATGACCTGTAGACCCCTTCTTGAAATGCCTGAGTACTACGATCCTCTATATGTACCTCGTTAAGCAGGTTTCATTCATCCGGACCTGTAGATAGCTTGCCGGCCTGTCTTAAACAGCGGCACAAAGCTGCGCACAGGCTGTAGTACGTGATCCTACAGGACGAGGGGTTTACGGTTTGGGGTTTGAGGTGAAGGCTGAGCTCATTACAATGCTGCATTATGGGCTTGGTGTTCTGAAGGTTTGGCGCGAGACCAAACATCTGAACCCCTTTCTAGTGAAGACCGGCTGCAGAGAAGCGCAGTGAAGCTCCTGTTGGGCAGTTCTCTAAACTAGGGTCCCTTTTGAGTCCCCAATATAGCAGGGCACCCTTATAAAAACAACGACTCCCAAAGGGACCCTAACTTGGAGAACTAGCCTGTTGCAAGAGCTGGAGTGAGAAGACCGTTGGGTCGGTGGCTGCTTCCTGGGAAGATCTCGAAAATAGAAGACCCAATTCAGCAACCTATACTACTAAACCCTAAACCCAACCTATACTACTAAACCCCATACCCTAAACTCTATAGGCCCTAAACCCAACCTATACTACTAAATAGTTCTTTATGGGAACCCCTTCTAAACCCTAAACCCTAAATCCTGTGAAGCTTATATACAAACCCAAAAGTTAAAGTCCTAAGAGCCAACCAAAAGAACGTCAAGTCTTCCCACGCTTTTTCAGTAGGATCTAGCAAGTAGAACCCTCAATGGGGGCTTCCTGTAAGGGTTCCTTAAAGGGATCTATATATAGGGATTCTAGGGTTTTTCTAAGGGTGTAGATTAAGAACCTACAAATATAAAACCCTCCACTATTGAGGAGTACTGTTTGGAAACCCTTATGACATATGACAGTTTCCGAAAATCAGGTGTACCCTCTTTTGGGGTCCTGATAGTAAGGATCCGACTATTTAAGGTGCTATATTAGGGTCCCCTATTTTGGGAAAGCCCCCTATTGAGGAATCTACCTTCTGGATCCTTCCAGGTGTCGGGGTTAAGTGCTCTCCTAAACCTTCTGCTTGTCTCTGCGTCCACAAGCCCCTATAAGTGTACACTGTCAGGTCTAGAGGGGATGATATTATCAAAAAGTGTAAAGTATACCCGTGGCCTGCAGGGGATGATATTCACAAAAAGATTAAAGTATACCCGTGGCCTGCAGCTGCTAAGGTTTTCATTTACAAAGAATCTGCACAAAGCCGCCCACTCTGAGCCGCGGGAACCTGCAAATACTGGTCCTGGGTGGCGACGGGTGTCATCTTGGCGTTGCACTCGGTCTGCTTGGCAACGTAGCTTGAGGTTGCGTCCTGGGTATCATGGGGGGGCCTTCTGAATTCGAGCATGGTTCTTTCAGGGATTTGTACGGCTTTAGGGGGCCTGAACAAGGGGTCGTAGTACTTATAATGATATATCTTCTCTTGAGATTTGCTACTAAAGGTTCAGTATTGCTACTTTCATCAATGATGAGTGAAAGGTCTTGGGAGTGCAGCCGAGCTGGCTGTTACCGAGCTACTAAAGGGCGCGTGGGACTCAGTAACTAGGTTTACAAACCAGGTAACTGTACTGTACTTATACTCACTTATAACCCAAATTAAGGTACTTGTAACTGTACTTAGTAAGTCCCGTTTAGCATTTAAGGTTTCCTGAACTCAGACCTAGAAATGTCCTTCGATTCCAAGTAATGCAGGGGCCTCAATGACTTGAATGGGGCTCAGGGGCATATTATCGTATGTTCCTAACTTAGTATGATGAATTTGAACCCCCTCCAAGGGGTAGCAGCACGAATTCAGTGAGGTCTACTTCTTGCATCCTCCCAAACAAAGGTACTGATGCTTGGAGCGGCGGGCTCCGGGCTCCAGGGTTTAATTAGGGCCATGGGTCGTACTGCCCAGGTATAAGGGACCGAATGATCGGAATAGGGATTAACACTGCAGCGTGCGGGATTTGTTTGGGGTGCTACGTTGACGGAGCTTTAATACGAGCAGAAGGAGTTGAGATTGTACAACTTATCTACGGATTGCGTGGGGATGGCGATGCTTGGCGATGGTGTGGTCCTGCGAGCTCTGAGGCGCATATATATATATGTATATATATATATAAGTATGTATATATATATATATTCAGATAGATAGATATAGATACATATAGATATAGATATAGATATAGAGATAGATTTTTTAAAGTGTGGTGGGCTCTTCACACTGCCACGCAAGCTCGGGTTTAGGGTTTAGGGTTGAGGGGTAGGGTTTAGGGCCTATACAGTGCAGGATAGTGGTCTCATGCGCCACCCTTGCCAAGGGCAGGGCCTTTTTCAACTAATCCCAAGATGGTCCTCTGCATTTGTATACGTATGCAGAGAAAGGTGTAGATACATAGATTCAACAGATATAGGTATAGACTATCTATCTATCTATCTATCTATCTATCTATCTATCTATCATCATATATATATATACATATATATCCACAAATAATACCTACACATTTGAATACATGTGTATATACACATGTACCTGCATATTGCGTATTGCCAGTTATACATGGTTGTATCAGTTACAGCACTGTCAAGGTGCTGCCGTACATGCTACTTCAATTTCATTGGAGTTGGGTTTGCTGCAAGCCGGTGGTCTGACAAAGACACGGACACAGACACAAACACAAACACACACACACACACACACACTCTCTCTCTCTCACATAGACATGTACAGACAGACAGACACACACACACAGAACAACACGCCGTCACAATGTACAAGCATATGCTTAGCAGCCAAGCG
>CAJNJA010017646.1:0-10884 GCA_905231915.1 Symbiodinium necroappetens
CGGGGGAGTGAGCAAGTGACTATGTAGGTCGTAAGTAGGGCTAAAGGTTTAGGGTTTAGAAGTTTAGGGTGTAGGGGTTTTAGGGTTTAGGGGTTCAGGGGTTTAGGGTTTAGGGGTTTAGGGTCCTAAACCCGAAGCCCCTAAAGCTTGAGAAGGCACTACACCCTCAACCCCTACAGCCCCGAAGCTTCAATGCCCTAAAATCTCCGAACCCCTGACAGCACAAATCCTTAAATCCACAAACATCCCGAAATCACTGAAGCCTTGACATGAGAACTTTTGACATCTTCCGAAAGCCCTTCGCATCTTCCTGCTAATCCCTAGAAAAACTCCTTCGAAACTCTCTCTTGGGTTTAGGATTTAGCTTGCGATTCAGGGCTCAGGGTTCAGGGTCTAGTGCTTTGGACCCTAAACCCTAAACCCTAAACCCTGAACGCTAAACCCTAAACCCCTAAAACCCTAAACCCTGGACCCCAAACCCTAAACCCTAAACCCTGAACCCTGAACCCTAAACCCTGAACCCTAAACCCTGAACTCTAAACCCTAAACCCCTAAAACCCTAAACCATAAACGGTTTAGGCCCTAGGGCTCAGGGACACCCAGCCTCCCGCAGGTAGAAACATAGGAAGGTGCGAAGTCACTTCCTCGGGCCCAGGAGCAGCGATTGAACTCACAGACCACTCGAGGGTTTAGGGTTCCTCGAATTTGGGTTTAGGGTTTAAGGGTTTAGGGTTCAGGGGTTTAGGGTTTAGGGTTTAGGGGTTTAGGGTTTAGGGTTTAAGGTTTCTAAATCTAAGAGACCCCTATTCCAATTCCGAAGGCCGCCCCCCTCCAAGAAAAGCCCAAGATGTCTGCATTTTCGTGGGATTCGGGGTTGCGATTGTTGACGATATAAATCCTGCATTACCTTAAGGACCCTAAATTATGGGGATTATGGAATATTCCTTATTATGGGTAATGCAGGATTTATATCATCAACCGTATTTACACTGCGCTTGCAAGGTAGTTGGGTGTTGTATGGGTTTGGTTTACCGTGTCTACAAAACTTTACGGTTGTCTGCTACGGAGGCTTACACGGTCTTGTGGAATTATTCATGGATCCCAAAGTACTCAGCAACTGATGAAATGGACCTTCAATCACCTTGTGGCTGAGTACCGTAGCCGAAAATGGTCAAACAACGACTTAAACTATGTACCCGCTATATTGGTAGTTCTCTAAATTAGGGACCCTTTTTAGGACGGCGGCACCCTTCGAAAACCCCAAAAGGACCCTGATTTAGAGAACTACCCATATCTGATATCCTCAAGAAGGTTCAGGATTGCCTGCTTGGTTTAAACAGGGCTAAGCGGCTAACCTTAAACTCCAGACCCTATAAACAACACCCTAACCCTGAGCTCCAAAGCCCTAACAGCCCCAAGAGCCCGAAAAAAAAAACCTGCCATAAAGGCCTTAAGCCGTAACCCCCAAATTAAAACAAATGTAAAAGCCCTAAGAACCCGCCGCAAAAGCCTTAAACCGTACCCCCAAAATTCCTAAAACCCTGAATAAAAAACTAAGAACCCCCCCCCTTAAAAAAAAGCACCCTTAGAAAACCCAAAAGGGACCCTGATTTAGAGAACTACCCATATCCTGAAGAAGGTTCAAGATTGCCCGCTTGGTTTAGCCGCTTAGCCGTAACCCCCAAAAACCCTAAAAACCCTGAAAAAACAAAAAAACACTAAAAGCCCTAAGAACCTGCCCCAACAGCCTTAAACCGCAACCCCGAAGAACCCTTAAAACCCTGAAAATAACCCTAAAAGCCCTAAGAACCTGCCCTAAAAGCCTTGAACCGTACCCCCCAAAATCCCTAAAAAACCATGGAAAGAAAAACCCTGAGAACAAAAAAAAAAAAAACCTAAAACCCCTGAAAAAGTGAGCCTTGGGCTCTTTGGGTGCTGGCCGCAGGGGTTTAGGGTGCTAGGGTTTGGGGTTTAGGGCTTTAGCGTTTAGGGGTTTGGGCTTTGGGGGTTTAGGGTTCAGAGTTTGGGGTTTAGGGGTTCGGGTCGTTTAGAGTCTAGGGTTTAGGCTTTAGGGTTTAGGGTCAGGTTTAGAGTCTAGGGCTTAGGGTTTAGGGTTTAGGGTTTCGGGTTTAGGGTCTAGGGTTTAGGCATGGGATGGAACGCTGGGGCGCAACGACTCCCCCCCAAAAGAAGACTGCGATTCACAGGATGGCCAAGGGACAGGATGCTGCGCTGCAATGGCGAAGAGCTTCGCCGCCTGTTGATCTACCCAGAGACTCCAAAACCCTTGTTTTATGAATATACCGTTACACAAAACAGACCTCGGTTATCGTTTCAGGAAAATTTCTGAAGCAAGGAGTCTTGGTGGGAACAGGTTGCCTGGTGATCGCTACCTCTTGTGTCTTTAAACGTCTGCGCCTGCTACTATATCTACATGTAGCTATCTCAGTGTTAGTCGCACAGTTCGCTGGCGTTCGTCGTCCTTTCATGCATTTCTACCGGTGTTTCAACACGCGCAGAGGAGGGCATAGTGCGAAGTGTAAGCAAACTGCGCTCTCGGGTCGTGGCTTAGAAGTTTGGGATTTAAGCCTTTTTGGGCATGGTACGCACCCAAGCTTCCTGAACGGATAGACTGTGCAACTGTGCACGGTGCAGGATTTAGGCTTCCTCTAAACCCTGAACCCTAAGAATCGTTTCGGTAAGCCACTAAGCCTTGAAACTCTTAACTTTGTAGAGCCTAGCCCTCCGACCGACAAAGTATTTGCGTAGAATTCGGGGATTGGCATACCGCACTACTAACTAGGTGCGGTCTAGAACATAGAGATCATGGAGGGAGCACATGACCCGAATTGCTAACCCCGAAACCCCTGCCCAAACCCTGACACCCTGAACCCAAGACCCCCAGACCCCAAGCCCCAAACCGAAAACTCTAGCCCAAAACCTTAAAACCTTGAATCCCAACTCCTCAACCCCAAACCCTAAACCCTCAACCCTAAAACCCGAATTCCCAAAATCCCACATCTAAACCCGAAACCCGATGATCTGCCTAATCGCCTTCGTAGACTCCATGGGTAGTTCTCTAAATTCGCCTCGGCCCCGGCCGAAGCGGTGAGAGGTTCCTATTCGGATTCCCTCTATTCCCCACCTCTTAATCCCCTCCCCACTGACCCCCACCCCACCTTGCGGGTGCTGTAACACTCTCTACATATATATATATATACATATATATATATACATATATATACATATATACATATGTATATATATATATATAGATATAGTTATACATAGTTTGTCTATGCACAAACCCTATCACTCTTCACCCCGCAGACGCTGCACCCCGATATCCTGCGAAAGCAAAAGCCCCAGACCTGGCATCATGTCTTCCTCCCACCATACGGCCGGGCCGAGGCGGACGACGCGCAGCGTTTAAATTAGGTCCCTGAACCCCAATCCCTGAACCCTAAACCCTGAACCTCAAACCCCAAGCCCTAAACGTTAAACCCTAGTTAGACCCTAAACCCCAAATCCTAAACCCTAAACCCTGAACCTCAAACCCCAAACCCTAAACCTTGAACCCCAGGCCGTGGGCGCCAACACCCTGAAAGACACCCGCCGACCTCGGCACGCAACGCGTAGTTGTGCGCGCACTCCCGAACAGCCTTTCAAGCGGTTTAGGGTTTAGGGTTTGGGGGTTAGGGTTTGGGGTTTAGGGTTTAGGGTTTGGGGTTTAGGGTTTGGAGTTTAGGGTTTAGGGTTTAAGGTTTAGGGTGACGAACCCTTCAAGTGACGACTATACAGCCTTAACTGGCTCTGTGGTTCTGTAGAGCTTGAAATGTGGGGTTGTGCTTTCCCAAAACTATTTAACACAATCAAAGCCAACCCGAAAACAAGGCATCCTACCCAAGACGTCAAAGAGCTCCTTAGACACATCCGAGTCCCACCACGTCGGCCGCCACTTCGTGGACCGGGTGATCTTCATGGCAGGGTCCATGTCCTGCCATTCAAGGGTCTCCGCATGGAAGATGCGGCCACGGAAGTTCAGATACTTCCGACAGCTCTCACCATCCACATCGAAGACCTCCCCGTTATATGATTCAAGGTAGGCCTCGTTGTTCGGTGCTCCATGCTTTGAGATCCTCCCGGCATTCTGTATTCATTCGGTTGCATAGCGTTCAGGCCACAAGCTTCCGTCGCAAGAAGCTGCTTTGAAAAACTGAATCCCAAACTCCATGAGTATTTCCACTCCACCTGTACTCTAGCCTACAAGCCCTACACCCGAAAACCCTTAATGCTACTGACACCATACTTTGGCTTAAACCCTGAAAGCCACTAAAACCCTCTGAAGACCAAAACCCTACTAAACCCAACTTAAACCCCAAACCCAAAACCCTGCCAAATCCCTGCTTTAACCGTAAACCCTAATACAACCCTACCTAAGCTCTAAACCCTATCAAAACCACACTAACAGACTACGAAAACCAAACAGCCACAAAGCCCCAGAACAAAGTCACAATCGCCTCCCGACTGGTGGTCAGCTGCCAGTTGGCCTCTCAGACGGTTTGCGGCTTTGGGAGAGCTATTTTTGGAGTTGTTTGGAGACTTTTGGATCCTCGTTTTTTTTGCTGTAGTTTCTGTACGGGCTCTATTGAGGCTCTACAAGGGCTCTGGAGTCTTCCAAGGATTCCGAAGAGGCTCTTTTTATGGCTTCGGTGTTCATGGGAATGGGGGTCATGGTTCTTAAGGCTGTTTAACGGTGCAGGGTCTAGGGTTTAGGGGTTTAGGGTGTGGGGTGGGTTAAGGGGATCTAGTAGTGTTGAAAAGTTTGAGGGTTATGATCGCTGGGGTGGGAGCAAAGACTCTGCGCTAAAGAATACTTCAGCATACCAGCAAAAGCAGACCCTTATGCGTGCCAGTGCTTGGTAAAACCCCCTCCCTCAATAAGGATCGCAGCACGGATTCCACCACTGCGTCCACCAAGAACGAAGACTTATAAGTCAGGTAAACCTGCGCATAGCTCACCACGTACATGTGGAATACCATGCAAACCCTTGATTAACAAACCCCCCTTGCTTTAAAGGCCCTACAGGGACCTCTTCGAAGGCCCTAAACCCTAAAAATGTTAGGATTCCCATGAGGCCCCGGCCTGCAGCAAGAAGCGATGGCCAACCCGAGCGCAGGGAAGCCTCTTCTTCGACAGCATGGGATCTTCGGCAGGGTTTTTGTCTCTGGTTCTTGGTAGGGAATGGGGTTTAGGGTTTAGGGTTTAGGGTTTAGGGGTCTCTGGTTCTTAGTAGGGAATGGGGGAATGGATCCCTATGATAGTCCCTTAAGGTCCCCTATAGTAGTCCCAAAAACCCATTCCTCCATTCCCTACTAAGAACCAGTCAGCTTTGTCAGTATAAGGGCCCTAAACCCTAAACCCTACACCCTCAACCCTAAACCTTAGACCCCTCATCGGCCTGAGATCTTCGAATGCAGGCTACTACTAACCCACCAGAACCTACTTTTTCGTAGGGTTCCTACAAATCCCATATTAGGGTTTATGATAAGAACCTACATAAAGGTGGGTTTTGGTTTCTCAGACCATCGCATCTTGGAGCTTTGCTCACAAGTCAGTTCAGTTCTCGCTTTTTCTGCTGCTGCCGCTGCTGTTGAGGTTCCTGTTCACGTTCTTTTTCTGAAGTAGCTCCGCAAAATCCAGCATCTTCCGGCAGTCGCGCTCGGAATCCTTCCGCGCACTCCAATCGCCTTCGCCGCGGGGCTCCTTTCGCGGAGTTTCTAGCTGCTCAGGATCTGTTTGCAGAGTGCCCTCATGCTCAGAACGTTGCCGCGGCGGCCTCGGGCTGCGAGACCCGCCGCTCGGCAGAATCCCGACGCGGCGTCCCTTCGCGCTGTTTACGCGAAGCATCCTGGCGCTTGGAAACCTCGTTCCGTGCACGCCCGCCTGCCCTGCACTGCCTTGCGCTGCCCTGCCCCACCCTGCTCAGCCCTGCCCTCTGCCCTGAAACCAAAAAATTTCTTCTGAGCAACCAAGCGCTCATGGCTTTGCCACGCAACCCGCTCAACATACACCTTCTATTTTATCATTCGCTAGGAATTAGGGTTCAGGGTTTAAGGTTTAGGGTTTAGGGCCCTAAAGCCTCAACCCCTAAACGCTCGCGGGGGGAGGCTCATGGCTTGGCTTGGTTACACGGGCCACATGCACATCTTTGGGAAGGTGTTTTGGGCTTTCGGGTTCAGGACTTAAGGAACAAAACGAAGTGCCTGAGCCCTAAAAGCCCAAAGCCCAAAAACCTGCAATCAACAACCCTGGAACCTGAAAGAACTCAACCCTAAACCCTAAACCCTAACATTTAAACCCTAAACCCTAATTGAACCCCAACTTTTTAAGCCCAAACCCTAAACCCCAACTCCTTAGACCGACCCCAAACCTTTAACAGGGTTTAGGGTTTAGGGTTATTCAAAAGTCAAAAGCCAAAACTCCTTAACAACAACTTTGAAGCCCCAAAAAGCCTACGCCCTAACTTGGAAACTCTACACCTTCAGCCCTAAACCCCAACTTTTAAACCCTAAACCATAATCCCTAAACCCTAAACAGTCTAGGGTTTAGGGTTTGGGGGTTTAGGGAGTCAAGAAAGAAATAATTAAACAGAAATTGCTTGTTGCTGTTGGCCAGGCCGCGAAGTAGGGCCGGTTTCAAAATGGTCAAACCGAGTGGTCGAGCATTGGTCGGACACAACGTGTCCAATTTCTATAAACCTATTTCCGTTTCAACCCAAACCCACCCGCAATAGCCCAGCGCCCAGCCCAAGCCGGCCCCAGCCCAGCCCCATCCCAGCCCAGCCGAAATCCTCAAAGCCTGAAACCGAAAAAGCTTTTGAGGCTCGGGCCCTGCGCAGACAGGCAGCTCGGGCCCTGCGGCAGCAGGAGGTTAGAGGTTTTGGGCCTTTTTGGTGCTTAGGCTTTAGGCTTTAGGGGCATTGAGGGTTTTCGGGTATTTGGGTGGCTTTGGAGTTTAGGGCTTCAGGGGTTACAGGTCTAGAGTCTTGGGTTTAGGGCGTGAGTTTGGGGTTTAGGGCTTGGGGCTTAGAGTCTTGGGCTTAGAGCTTGGGGTTTCGAGTTTTTGGGCTTGGGGCTTTGGATGTAGGGCAATGTAAAGTTTAGGATGTCTGGGTTGGGGATGTGAGGTTTGAGGCTTGTGCGTATGAGCGTAGGTTCCCGCGTTGGAGTTGGGGTGTTTGGGCTTAGTTCACGATGTTTCTTAAAGTGTGACGGCAATGTAGACGATGTCAGAATGCTGAAAAGATGTGCTGCAACATCTTATGCGGTGCACTGGGGTACAGGAAAACAGCAAACTTAAACTTACCCCAAAGCCTAGAACAGAGACCCAGACTAAACCGGAAAGCCACATATGCCATATAAGAAGCCCAGAAAGAACCCCTGAAAGGAATCCTGATTGGAACCCTGAGACAAGCCCTTGAAGGAACCCTCAACCCTAAACCCTAAACCCTCAACCCTAAACCCTAAACCCTCAACCCGCAACCCCAAACCCTAAACCCTAAACCGACCTGGGATGGCTGGGAAGGCGAGCAAAACCTCCAAGTCGTTCCCCGGGCCCTCCTCGCTGGGATCCTTTGGGGTGTAGGCATCAAGAATTTCAGAGGATTGCGGGGCTGAAGGACTTGCAGGGATTGGGTTTTAGGGTTTAGGGCTTGGGGTTTAGGGTTAAGGGTTTGGGGTTTGGGGTTTAGGGTTTGGGGTTTGGGGTTTGGGTTTAGGGTTTGGGGTTTAGGGCGTTTGAGGTTTACGGCCCAGAGAAGGCTACTGAGACTCAGTTTGCAGTCTCTATCAAATCGGGAAGTGTAAGCCAAAAGCTTTGAACGGTCGAAAATAACCATTCCAATACAGGCACCTGTGTCATCAGACTAGACGGGATATATCATAGTATGCTTGTTAAAAATGAAACCCTAAAGACTAGCTGTGCATAGCAAGTATTGGGGCGTCTATACTTAGCTGGCAGTCTTGAAAGGCCGATGACAACCCTTCTCACAGCTTCAACAGCTAAACCATAAACCCCAAACCCTAAACCCCAAACCCCAAATCCCAAATCCCGCTGGGCTTGGGATGACCCTAAACCCTAGATCCCTAAACCCTAAAGAACTAAACCCCAAACCCCAAACCCTACACCCTAAAACCCTAAATCCCTAAAACCCTAAACCCCAAACCCTAAACCCTAAATCCTTAAAACTTTAAACCCCAGAAGCCCCCAAACCCTGTGCCCCAAACCCTAAAACCCTAAATCCCAAATCCCTAAACCCGAAACCCCGAAGCCCCTAAATCCCGAAACCCTAAACCCCAATACCCTAAATCCCTAAACCCGAAACCCGAAGCCCCTAAATCCCAAGACCCGAAGCCCCAAATCCATCAAATCCTTAGAAGACCCGAAGCCCCAGGCTTCACGAACCTCACGAAGACCCTGACCCAGGATACGAACAAGAACTCTGATAGTAAGAACAGAAGCAAGCGTGGTAGTACTAAATGCAATAATAATAATAATAGTAATAATAATAATAACAATAATAAATGCAATAATCAAAATACTAATAGTAATAAAAATAACAATAATAATAATTATAGTAATAACAAATGCAATAATAATCATCATCATAATCATAAGAATAATAATGGGAATAATCAAAACTAGGATTATTGTCCTTGAACTCTGCTCGAACAATAACCGACATTTTGTACATCTTAGTACTGTCCTGAGTCCAAGTACTTACGTACTCAGCGCCTCAGACCCCCCAAAAGCCCTACACATCACCATTAAAAGAATTCTCTGTGGTGTACAACCCCAAAAAAATCCTGGAGAGAAGTGGCAATGCACAAAGTTCAAGCGAAGCTTGTTAATAAAACTCCCAGGCTCTTTCTTCCGGGCGAGGACTCGAAAAACCTGCTCCACGTCGTTCACCTGCAAGTGACCCCCTTCATGAAGGGAGTGAGAACCCTAAACCCTAGTTTCCTTAACCTGAAGCTCCTATTCCTAAACCCCGCCCCACAAAACAAACGACTTGGGCTTTCTGGAAAATACCGTATAAAATCCTGTAAATACCTGACAAACCTCTAAAAATATAAAACTACAGTTTAGGGTCCTTAGGGTAATGCAGGATTTATAAAATCCACAGTATGACAAACCCGCTACAAGGGTCCCCTTTAAGGGAGGGAGTGGCAACCCAAAGCCCTGGTTGAACAGTCAGCGTAACCCTGAGCCATTGATGAACCCACTGGGCCCTAAACCAGTAAGGGATACAACCCTAAGCCCTAAACCCAAACCCTCAACCCTAAACCCTAAACCCTCAAAAAAGCCCTAAACCCTAAACCCTCAAAAAAGCCCTAAGCCCTAAACCCTCAACAAGAAGCCCTAAGCCGGAAAACCCTTAAAGCCCTAACTAAACCAGTTTAGGGTTTAGGGTTTAGGGTTTAGGGTTTAGGGTTTAGGGTTTAGGCGTGTAGGCATACTGCTTGAAAAGCCCTAAACCCCAAACCGTAAACCCTCAGCCTCGAGCCCTAAACCCCAAACCGTGCTTAAAGCTAGCCCTAAACCCTAAACCCAAACCCGCAAACCCTCAAACCCTAAACCCAAAGCCCTAAGCCCCAAACCCTAAACCCTGACTTAAAGCCCTAAACCCTGCACCCCAAACCCTAAAAGCCCTAAACGATCCCTTCATATACTGGATGGCTTTAGTCAATTAGTGTTTGGGGTTTAGGGTTTAGGGTTTAGGGTTTGGGCTTGAAGTTTAGGGTTTACGGTTTGGGTTTAGGGCCTTTTAGGGCTTAGGGTTTAGGGTATGGTGTTTAGGGGTTGGGGTTTAGGGCACTGCTTCCGGGGCCTGCAGCCCCGCCCTCCAGGTCACGGCACCCAGGTACCTCGGAGACTGCCGCCCGGGCTTTCCGGTGTTGTTTAGGGACTTTTTGGGGGTTCCTGTTAAAGGGCTCGAGTTAGGGTTTAGGGGTTTAGGGTTTAGGGTTTAGGTTTGGGGTTTAGGGGCTTAGTGGTCAGGATTTAGGGTTTAAGGTTCAGGGTGTAAAGCTTCATCAAGGTTTTGGGGGTGCCTTTAAGGGCTCGATGAAGGGTGTTGTGTGGTGGGCTGAAGGCTTCATCTTGGGATTTAGGGCTTGTTGTTTAGGGCTTCAGGGATCCGGGTTTATTGTTTCTGTTTTGTTCTTGGTCGTCCTCCGTGCTTGCATGGTTTGTTGGTTCGTGTGCGTGCTTGTGTTGTTTGTGTCCTTTTGTTGGTTAGTTTTCTTGGTCTGCCTGCTGTTGTTGCTACTACGGCTGCCGCAGCTGCTGCTGCTTCGTGGTGGTGGCGGCAGCGGTGGTAATTGTGGTGGTCGTGGTGGTCGTTCTTGCTCTTTCTTGCGCTCAGTGGTATTGAATGTTTCGTTCGGGGTACATATGGGTCATACATCGCAAGGATGGGTAAAGTGTTGCATAAAGTTGCAGGGCGGTATTCCCACATCGTCCCCGTTGTACGTATGTAGTTTTCCAGAGAACACTGTTTGGACTTGATTATTCTGCCCCCTAGATGATAACCTTCGGGTCCAAGGCAGCGGATGCTAGACCTTGGGAGGCAGCCGCAGCAGAAGTCTAAACTCCTAATTACTAAACCCTAAACCCCAAACCCTAAACTCTTGATTACTAAACCCTAAACCCTAAACCCAAAGCTCTTAATTCGCCTCGGCCTCGGCCGAAGCGGTCAGAGGTTCCTATTCGGATTCCCTCTATTCCCCACCTCTTAATCCCCCCACTGACCCCCACCCCCCAAAGTTCCCACCCCGGGGGGGGTGGGTTCGACTCTGTGGCGTCCAGCTGAAGCTTTC
>CAJNJA010017649.1:0-10882 GCA_905231915.1 Symbiodinium necroappetens
ACTGGAGTAAAGGACAGCAGTTAAATAATAATCACCCAGCAAGAACGACGCCGCGCTCCTATTGATTGGCCAGATTTGTTTGGATTTCGTTTGCACGTCGCATGCGTGCGGATTTGTCAATATCTGATTTGTGTGTGTCGTTGTGTCGTTGTCGATTTAGCTGTTGCTGCTGCTGCTGCTGCTGCTGGTGTTGTGGTTGTGGTTGTGGTTGCGGTTGTTGTGGTTGTGGTTGTGGTTGTGGTTGTTGTGGTTGCTGTTTTTGTTGATGATGTTGCTGTGCGCTTGAGTGGGCCAGTGCTTGTGTTTGCCTGAAGTTCTGTCCTGACTTCCGCCCAACTATTTGTAACTATCTATTAACAGTATCATCTTTGGGACCCTAAGCGGCCGCAGAGTTTTACGGGTTTGCTGCACATGTCAGCGGCGCAGCAACTCATCGACGCTGACCTCAGTTCTCCGTGTAAACGTAACAAGGTTCTGCGGACGCGGTGCCTTACACTATCTTGCCTCCCGGCTGCTACAAAGGATGCATGTGGAACCTTCGCTGTATTGTCCCATGCAAGCCCGGTAAGGTATTTCCATGGAAATGCTGGACGCAGCCTCAGACAGTGGCGATGCACAACCATCAACAATCATCGGTACATTTCAGATCATGGCGCTGTTGGCTACGCTCTGCATGGAGGCTGCATCATGGCACGCGCACGCGCACGCACGCAGCCACGCCCGCCGCCCGCCCGCCCACACGCACGCACGCCCGCAGGCCCGCGCATGCACGCACGCACGCATGCACACGCACATTCTTTTTTGCTTACTTTTGTCCAGCTCCTCTTGGGGATTTCGTCGGCATTTTCGGACCCGTCTAACACCCGACGGTCAAGTACTGCGTAGCCGGCAATATCTCACAGAGTGAAAGCGCAACATTTGCACCACATCGCTTGCTTGGGCTGGCGGCACTGGCAATGCCGTGGTTTCGGGTTCACCAGGAAACATCGGCCACCGCTTGGAGAATGTGAAAGACATGTACAAGCAGCCGAGATCTGAATGTAAAGCTGTCTTCGGTGCGATTGGCATCGAGATTTCTGCAAGGTTGTCTGTCAATGTGTTGATTCTTGATTACCGTGGCTACGGCGATTCTGAGGCCAAGATCAGCATCTCAAAATCCCATGGGGTGGTGTATCTCGCTTGTGTCACTTTGAAAAGGATGGAAGCGGCCCATCAGAGCATGGCTTCTTGCAGGCAGGGCGGTTCACAGGGCTGTTAAACGCACCTCTTGTGCCACATA
Organism: Symbiodinium necroappetens; assembly: GCA_905231915.1. NCBI lineage: Eukaryota > Dinophyceae > Suessiales > Symbiodiniaceae > Symbiodinium > Symbiodinium necroappetens. The sequence goes on from CAJNJA010017649.1 coordinate 1,280, forward strand.
CTGATGGCATTGCGGAGGATGCGGAGGCTGCGTACCGGTGGCTCGTGCAGCGGGCTCGAAAGTCAGGCGACGCTTGCTGTCTGCCATGACACGTTGGAACATGCGAGAAGGACTGGATAGACTCGACAGCGACACTTCAAGTTGGTAGATCTCTACTTGCGCAACTGCTTGCAGCGAGCGAGCGCATACCTGAGAGGCAGAGCGACATCAAGAACGAGTAAAGCATCCCCCTATTCAAGCCTCCTCACCGAGTTGTTTTTGAATTTCGTGTGATGGCCTGCTGTGTGGATGCGTAGACTTGAAGGCCCCGAGCTTGTAATCGACTTGCAGGCTCCTTAAAGGAACATCTTTGAAACGAGGGGGAGTGCACAACAACAGGAACCTGGGAAACCATGCTGGCTGCATGTCCAGGCGTCAATGGCGGCTCCATGCAGATTCGCGTGGTCTTCAGAGTCGAGCTTCGCTTTCGGAAGATTGATTCTCTGTGTAACCCGGCTTCCGAGGCGACGATCGAATTCTTTTCTTTGGCCGTTCCATCGGTGGCGCAGTGGCAGTGAAGCTTGCTGCGCATGTGCCGCTTGTTGGTGATTGGCAAGAGACGGACAAGTCTTTGGATTTGCGTATCGGGACGAAGCATGTATGACCTGCGACGTTGTCACGTCGGTGAAATGCTTTGGCTTCGACAGGTTGAAACAGAAGCACGACGAGGCCTTGCTGCCTCGCTGCTCTCGAGTCGATGCGCAGACATGTTGCTGCACTGACACTGATGGAGCCTATGGAGTGCAGAGAGCAATCGATTTTGTGTCGAGCCCGGGCGGTGTCCCGCTGGCCTTGTGACGGGCGGACGGCCAAGGCGCTGCAAAAGCCCAGAGGGGGAACACCGGAACAGGCAAAATGGTGAGCAAGACTAACAAACAAGAGCCATGGGCTTTTGAACCATTGATGGCATTCGGACAAGGACCACAACCGAGGAAAGTTGTATAAAGAGTCCTTGGAACAGGGAGTGGCTTGAAGGGCTCATCATTTCACAGCATGCAGACAAACACGACGTCCCAAAGTTCAAGAGCGAGTAAGCATTACATTGTTACATGTTGACGTCGATGCGAATTTAGATGAGGTCGCAAGCCAAGGGCAGAATAATAGCGACCCCGCGCGAGCTGAGAGGAATTGCAGACCACCAATTCTCCACCAGTTTGCGACAAACTTGTTGCTGGGAAATTGGGCTGGTAAGCTCCTTTTGTAGCAGCTGAGTAGGCTCTCTACAACTGCACCTGCGACTTGACCGACGGAGCATCCATTTGTCCGTTGGGCTGCACCAGTTCAGCTGTAAAAGGACCGTCCCAAGTCTCTACTACCAGCAACAAATTCGGTTAAAGTCAGGGGCGATAGGCTTACACGCTTCGTGCGTGCACCAAACACTTCCCAAACTTCGACGTTGCTGCTTGTGTGGGCCAAAGCCAACGCGATGGCTTCTTGGGTGTCATTTGAGCTCTTAGATGGCTTCTGTCCATAATATACCAAGAGCCCTGGTGTCGGCATGCGCCTAATTCCTTCTCCGGCCGAAGGCCAGAAGCTGACGGGGGGTGTCTCTCGGAAGTCTTTCGCATGGCCTACCATAACGGTGTGTCACTTGGTGGGAGGATTTGCTGCAGATGAAGATGATGGCGAAACATAAGCTATTGAAAGTTTCAACCGGAGGTGTGCCTGCCTCATGATCCTACTAAGTCCAGCCCAGCACGGGGAAATGCAGAAGAGCCTTTTGTGCTGTCCACACGGTAAGCCAATGGAAATTGCGGTCTTCGTCGGACTGGCCTACTCAACCGTAAAGGGAAGACAGGCTAATGGGCGACGGTTGCGTGTCAGCTGCTTGCAGCGACCAGCATTTTCAACCTGGTGAGAGTCTGCGAGCCAGAACAGTGCTTGTCTTTCTTTGTGGTTTTTAGGACCCGAGCTCGATCCAAAGAGCAATCTAGTGCTGTAGTTTGTGCAAGTGCCTGGTTTGGAAGTGTTGGGGAAGAAGCTGAAAGCCAGCTCTGCTGATGCATGTATGTTTACAGGTTATAACACGGAGGGAAAATGCCAGACGAAGGAAAGTACCCTGCTGGCATGCCTGCCCGATTGAGAACCACATGCTCCTGCCAAAGGCAGGTTGTCACCATCCAATGAGATTAAATGTGGCAGGGTGCATCGTTTCCCACTCGCACAACCTGGCACCTGGGCAAAACGTCTCCTAGCCCAAACAACTGATGAAAACAGAAGACTTAATCTTCGGGCTTGCCATCTGCGAGCGAAAAAGCAGAAGCAAGCCACTCCCAAAGCAGATCAAAGATGATCCAACAGTTGTGTCCAACGTTGGTTTTTGTTGGATCAGGAAATCCGTCGGAGTCCCGACACAAAAACAAGAGGGTTCGACATAGATTCGCAGATGTGCTTTTGGCAACTTGGGCGCGTCATGTGCATCTGCGAAAAGTAGCCTTCTACTACAGTATTGCTTTGCGGTGTTTAAAACAGCTGCTTCGACAGCTGGCGACAAGGATACATGGCTCAAGTTGAGGACTGGACAGTTTCACGCGAATGCTCTGAAGGAGATGGTAAGGGTGAATTACACATCCCTTGTCCCTGGCAATTTCACTTGACAAAACGGAAAAGGCGGGAGCCGGGGGGGGGGGGAGGGAATTGAAAATCATGGGCCCCTCCTCTACGCTCTTCGTGGTACACCTTTTCCACAAATTAGAGCTTTTGGCATAGCTCGCGGTCGAATTGTCCAAAGAATCATTTGGCCGGTTTTGACGCGGACTCGAAGCAGCTCTAGATGTCAGAGGTGTTGTTGTCAGAGTTGAAGGCAGTGGCAGAGGGGAGGAGAAGAAAGGAGAATGGTGATGTTTCAAGACAGAGTCCTGCCACACCCCTTGGGAAAGAATTTTAGAGACACAGGTGTTGAACGATGTGGAAAATGCCAGGGCATTTCTCCGTGCCTTGTTGAAGAAGCAAGAGAGGTGTCAGCACAGTCGTTCCGTTTGCATTACAGATTTGGTATTTGTGGACATCGGCATACCCATGTGACGAGGCGTCGATCCGAAAAGACGAGGTGTGGCAGAGTTTGGAGCGAATGGTTTGAAGATGTTTGAAGTTGAATCTTCCTCAGGCCCTGGATGGCTAGCCGGCTTGCCTCACATTCGACTTGTGTCTTGTGTGATTTAGGCTGGCGGCCTGCCGTTGCCAGCAGGGATTGTGTTGGAAAACACATTTACGTCCTTGTCGTGGCCTCATGATGAGTCACCCGTGACTTTCCCACAGCTGTCCAGCAGAAGCAGCCTCAGGCGAGAAATGGCCCTGCAGATGTTTCCCTTCCTGTCGATACTCAGGCCTTCGCTCGTCACAAGCGGATTAGCTCAAAGATCCCCTTACGCATGGCCTGAGATGAATCCTGTACTACTCCGCATCCATGCCCCAATGCCGGTGCCACCTCAAGCCATGCAGAGTTTGGTGAAGTATCTGTAGCCCTTCCGAAACTCTGAGACTGACACCGGAAAGCAACATAACAGGAGCATGACTCGACAAACAAACTGCCCTTGTTTCGGTCGGTTACAGGCCATTGCTGCGAGCACCTTTGATCTTTGACGAGTGGGCTTCCGCGGAAAGCTGCAGCCCCCAGAGTCTATTTGTGCCCAACTGGAGCAAAGCTACTCATGTTACGACCATGTTACTCAAGAGACCATTGGTCGTTTGGCAAGAGTGTTGGAGGACGTGCAGTACCCTACCCAGGCTTGCAATTTTTCGCAAGCAATCACAAGCTGTGGTGCTGCTGCCTGTTCAGTGGGCTGCAGGCCGGGGTGCTCTGTGTATTCGGCTGCCAGAAGTTAGCTCGGCCAACGAGTGACTCCTCATGGTTTCCTGTCAGGACCAAATAGTACCTCCAGCACAGATGAAGGAGCTCTACATGTTATTGCCTTTCGGCTGCACATGTCTCGCAGCTTATAGATGCTAGAGCAATGACTTGTTCTGTGCTGAGCTGGACGAAAGGTCTAAGCAGCGTCCAAGAGTGTTGAAGCCAAAGCCTCAGCTGACCAACTGAACCAAGTGTCACAGAGAAAGCCGGTCGTGGCTTCCCTTGCTGACTTCTGGCGTGTGGTCCGACTGTTTTATGGGCCTCTGTGCATCAGAAGTGCAGCATACCTCCCTATGGCACGCCGTGGAAGGCTAGCATGTTCAAGATTTGGCATGTCCATCTTGAGCAGCCTAGTGGCAAACTTTGAGATATTTCCGATGCAGCAGTACCACTCATTGAGTGCCAGCTATGATGCCTTCGGACGTCGGACTTGTCTGCAGCTTCGCACTCAGGTGCTTCAATTTTCCCATGGGTGGTCACAATGACACACCTCAGATGGGTGGCGCGGACTATTGGGCGCCTGCTGCCTGGAGTCTCTGTGCCGCGCTGTGTGGCGGGCTGTGCGCCTTCAGTGAGCCCTTCTCAGGTCATTCAAGAAGTTCATGGGCCTGGTGAAGGAGAGTGAGTCCGAGCGCGAGACATGTCCAAAAGGACAGCTGCTATGTGCGAGTATGTGCGAGTGAGAGGAAGCCACGTGGATGCCATGTGAGAGGTTGCAGCACGTGCTTCTTCGGTGACGACCGGCTAATTGGATCTAAGCGGTAGGTACACGACACGTGTGTGGATAGTTTAGGTATTGGCAGTTCACGGCAGGTTTATCTGTAAAAGTTGTAGTCACGAGACGGCAAGAAAGCGAAGACCCATCATCTCGTTAGCTCATGCCACGATGTATGGTTGAGCGTGCGGCTTGCCTTTGCTTGCACCTTGGGGCTGTCTTCCGACGGCATCGCCGACAAAGCATGTACTGTGGTTGAGGCCGAGCTGCGGGATGGGGCAGCTTGACAGGGCCTTAGCGCCGCAGTGTGCATTCAGCACGCCGGCATCTAGCAGTACCCACACGTGCAGACAGTGTGAATTCAGCAGAGACAGAACGAGACAGAGTGCGTACTGTAAATGGTTATAAGTTATCCATGTCAAGCACGTGTATCGACTGCGCATAGACGTTAGTCGTGCATGTTGATCTGGTAGCTTGCGCAGGGACTGCCCCAAACGATGGCATTTAGGAGAGGACGTGTCGGTATGGCGGCATTCGCTGATGTCTAGACCCCCAAATCCCCATGTTCGAGATGTGTAAGCATGTACGGCAGAGAATCGAGAGTGACGTAGATCGCCACGGAGGCGTACATGTGTGTCTACAGGTGTAGTAGGAGGACTGGGGCGAGTGCTTGCAGGTCGCCTGAACGCAATGCTTAGGCGTTTTGGAGCTTGCTCCGAAGAATTCGACAAACACCTCCAGCATGCATGGCTGCACACCGCAACTTTCGAGAACGATTCTTCGGACACAGATTTTTTCCATGAAGATGGTATAAGATGGTGGAAATGATGATGATACTTTGTGTTTCAGAGGTTGTTATCGGCCACAGCGGCCGCAAGGCACAAAGAATCAGCTGCCGAGGAGTCGAAGCTCTCGGAGCGCTGCTCAGAGGTCCGATGCAACGATAGACTTAAAGTTTAAGTCAGTTTCAGTGTTTCCAATCTCTGTGAAGCCGCGAAGATGTCATGTGCACAGTGCGCTCGTTATGCATCTAGTTCGACGGGGCCATGGCAGCAGTGGTAGCCAGACTGTCAGTTCGCCGCCGAGAGAGATTCCAGAGGTAGTCGTACTGATGTTGGTTGGGAAATCTGTATACTGCAAGTGACGACATGAGAAGTGCAGATGCTTGAGGCATCTTGAAACAACACTAGGCAGGACGTTATCATTCATAGATCTGCTAGTCTGGCACTGTTACTTGTACTCCATCCGATAACTTCGTGTTCTCTCCCGCCGCTTTGCCCGTGAAGCTATGGAAACTGGTGTAGAATGCCCGTTTGGCGAGTGTCCTAGTCCTGCGTTTTGATATACTGCCCCTCCAGACTGTGTGCCGTCCCTTGCTAAGAGATGGAGGTGTGCTCTATCGCAGACGGGAAGGAGCGCATCGAAGCGCAGGCAGGTGGCACTTGCTGCGCGGGCAGGGAACGTGCAGCCCCCGCCCCGCCTTGCTCCGCCCGGCCCGCCCGCCCGCTCGCTCGCTCGCTCGCACTCACTCAAAGACTGGCAGGCGACAGACGCGCTTCTCAGTCGACAGAAATGAGCAGTGAATCTCAATCACTGCTTATCAATTCGTACTCCTGGTCGCTGCATCTCCTGGCCTTGAAAGCGATCACGCTCGGCATGGCAAGTGGGTGAGCTCATTCAGAAACTGCATTGTGCGCTCACAGCATTCTTGGTATCATGGCATTGCGATCGTAGGTGACACGCTGAAGCTAATCATGAGTGGGCCTGAACACTGTAGCCACGCGACGTTTCAGACTCGACTTGGGATTCCTTCACCCATGCATTTGGTAACGCGCCATCGGAGGACAAATTTTAAGATTCAACAGCATTTTTTTCTGATCCTTCAGTGTCTGTTAGCCGTTAGCCTGCAGCTCGTCACTTTACTATCCTTCAGCGTGGATCATTTTTGTGATCGGGGCTTGAGCAGCCAACCAGCAACAGTTCAATCTGCTTGGAAGGGAAGGCCTCGCGGTCTTCTGCTTTCTAGCTGGCTCTTCCGCTTTTCATTATCATTAATTTCGGCTGGGGCTTGTAATTCAATCGAGATTCAACTCGACCGTAGGTTGCTCGAGAAGCCGCAAGTGTCGTGAAATCTGTTTGCTTCGATGTGACATTCGATCCATGACTGTAGAAGTCACAGCCAGCTCCAGGTATCATTCGGTCCGTGGTTCGAGCATGAAGCGCTGGCTGCTTCAACCGTCATATGCCAAAATGTCACAGACTCCAGACAACTGCATTCAAAATACCTTGCTAAAGTCTAGTGAGCATTGACGACAAGATGACAGTCACGAGATTCGGTTCGCTCGCGGCAGAGTGAGTGATCACAGCCGGCTTCAACTAGACCACTTTTCACCGTCTCTTCATTGGGGCTGGTAGGTTGCAGTCCAGCAGCCTTGACGAAGCAATCTCCCTGCATTCAGCGACGGAAACGGAATTCCCTCTGGCCCGTAATGTTCAAGGTAAAACGCAGTTGACGCTGAGCAAGCCTTCCTGCGAACATCTTCAGTTTCTTTCCCGACAGGCTCGTCACTGGTTGCAAGAACTGGTTAACCGGGTGCAACCTCTCGGGCAACAGCTGGCATACAATCCACAGATGAACAAGACCCAGGAGCAGCCCGTCAACCCGCTTGCCTTTCAGAACTCGCTCATCTTGTTCTCAGGAAGCAGCGTGATGACCATTCTGATTGTCGGTCATTGTGCGAGTCATCAGAGGTACTTTCAGTCGTGCTTGGGGCTTGGTTCCATTTCTTCCATATCATATCATCCCAACTTGAGCCGTTCCTTGCATCCTCGAGCCTCGTACTAGTCATCGTAGTAATCATTCGGTGACCATCCGTGTCTTTCATTCCATCCGTCGTCTAGGGCTCCGATCATCTTACGAATGCTCGTAGCCGTCTTCCCGCACAATATCTCGTCTTCTTCGTTCCGAAACGCTCGGCGCAATGTTGATGAGCATCTCTACTCCAGTGACTCGGGCTTCCGCATTTGAAGCATCGCTTTCCGTGCTTCCTTTTTTTTTCGTTTGCCCACCTACCCGAAAACGATTTTTTGTTCCTTTGCCTTCACCTTCCATTCCTTTCCTGTGAATTCTGTCATCGACATACTGGTGCCAGGTGTTCATCATTCAGCTGCATTGTGCTCAGTATTGTCGAGCCAAGTGATTGCTCTTTGTGCACCTAGAAACTAATCTTGACATGTCGTAATCATCTTGCTGTTCACACGGAAAGGCTTCTGCAATTGGCCGGTGGCCTTCTGCATCAACAAGCTAGTAGTCAGCAAGCTGTCGTCAAGGGTTGTCCTGCTGACTTGTGAAGTCAGTCAGTTCAAGCGAGGAAATGGGTAAAAGCTCTCGCCAGACTGTGTGATTGTGTGACCTCGTTCAACAGGCTGGTTGACTTAGCTCTCTCTGGCACGCAAAGTGGGCACTCGTTTTCTTCCAATTCTCGAAACCGGTGAGACCTTTTTCCGTGTCGTCAGACCTGACAACTGATCGTGCAATTCCAGTGGTCTGAGTACATGGCACAGCATCTACCATATTTAGGACAGGATGACATGAGCACGACATGCGTAGGCCCACATGTACCATCGTTTCGGCATGTCATCAATGTCGCCAAGCAGATGTCATTGTGTCGTGTGATACCACGCTACATTTGGAAAGGAAAGTTGGTGCGGAACGCCATGTACTGCACACACACACACACTCTCTCTCTCACAGCAGATCTCAAGTGATGTGGTGCTTCAAGCATGAAGGCGATGCCCAAGCAAATTGCAGAGGGCCATGCAATGTGACATCAACATGTTCTTTATAGAATCTCCCGAAATTTCCTGTTGCTCTTTGGGCTTCGATCCTGTGGTTTACCTGTTGCGCCCCGAATGGTCTTCTGGCAATCTTCTAGCCGTGTCGCTTTCTTTCCCTGCCACCCGTCCGATGGTCCAGTAGACGGCAGTTTCAATTTTCCGCATAGCCTGGCCTTGCCTTGTAAAAAGTTCCCTGCAAGCATGAAAGACCCTGACACAAGAGTTAGAGCAATTTACAGTAGCACGAACAATGCATGCCATGACCCTTACAGAGTCATCCAAGCTCCAACCCGGTGCGCGGAAGCGCACTTGCAAAGAAGAGCAGCGAAGACCAGCAAGCATGTGCAACGCATGGAGGCATCCTCTACACCACGACTGCTGCAGACTCAGCTTGCCTGTGGGCTCCGCCAACAGTTAGTTGCTCCCGATCACGATCACGTGGATTCCCCTCTGGATGATGTATGCCCAGTCGCTGGGGTGAACTTGCAAAGCATGTGCAAGTACAAACCGCCTGGGCTAGCGGCAATACGGATCAGCAAAAGCCGATGGCGGGAGTGTGAAGCAACCTATGCCCCATGCCTGAAAGCCAAAAGCTCTGCATGACAGCTGACTGTCTTGGCTTGGCTTGGCCAGGAACTGGATAATTACCACGACCGAGAACTTGCACCGTGACCCCCTAGCATCACCGGATCGAGCTGCTGCGTCCCGCCACCACGAATCCGCAACGACTGTTCAGTCTATCGATGTAGGCACTACGACCACTATCGTCTACCAACCTGGCAGCCACTTCAACACTCACAGCTGCGTCTGGTATATTCCGAGGCAAGAGAGGACATACATTACTACGAGAGGCGACGAGACCTCTGCTTTGCCCATATCGATGCGATCGACGGCGCCTCAGATCGCAATCCTGCAAGCTGGTCTCTAGGGGAAGAGTGGCAAACTCCGAGGCAGGCACCGACCGCAAGGTTCACTCCACGCTTTGACGTCGCCATCAACGGCACGTCGGTCTTCCCGCGATGTGTTGTGACGGTATTCTGTGATGCGAGCCCCCTTCCACTGGGTCTCTGAAGAAAATCTCTCTCTCTCTCTCTCTCTCTCTCTCTCTCTCTCTCCCTCTCCCCCTCTGTTTTTATTCCCTCCCCCTCCCCCTCCCCCTCTC
>CAJNJA010017650.1:0-10882 GCA_905231915.1 Symbiodinium necroappetens
CCTTCGTCAACCGACAGCTCAAGACCTAAGTTCGTGAGGTGTAGCAGAGTCATCGCTCTTCCACAAGCGCACTCCGAAAAACTAAAAGCCCAAGAGCGCCAAAAAAAACACAATGTAACCCTAAGAGAAACCCTAAACTTCTTCGACGACGGCCATACAACCCCCCCAGCTGGCCGAGCAACTTACGAGTCCTACGAGCCAGTGAGTTTGGGGAGGGGAGTGAGGGTTGGAGGGTTGGCCTATGCACTAAGTATGCCTTACAGAACCTTCATTCGTAGAAAACCCTAAACCCTAAACCCTGTAAAAAAAATCCATACTATGACTTTCTTAATACGATAACTTTCTTAAAGTTTTGGGTTGTGAAAAGTGGTTGTAGCCGAGGCATGAGTCGAGTTTCAGCCGCGGGCTGAAGAAGGGCACTGGGACTGACGTCATAACACTATTACTATTACAATGACTGTTGCTATTACTAGTAGTTACTGTGACTATTACTAGTAGTCTCAGTTACTATTACCACTATTCTGATTATAGTTACTATCTCCATTATTCTAACATGTTTATTACTGTCTCTATTACTATCACCATTACCATTACTATTCCATAGTACTAATTAGTATTATTGCTTAGTGAAGGGTTCGTTGCAAGGAAGCCTTTGGAACACGCGACCGGTTCGTCCCAATTAAGCAAAGCGTCTGCGAGTTGCTGGTGCCGATGCGCGGCCTGATGTTCTGCAGGCCGCTCTGCCTTGAAAAGGCGGGGGGTTGGGGTTTAGGGGTTTCGGGTTTAGGGATTAAGGCAAAAAGTCCGTAATCTGCGGCTTGCGACGCTGGGCACAGGTCCTGAATTTCGGGGCCCTCGTCTTTCTCTGGTTACCCCATAAATCCCCAAAGCCGTCCCCGGCAAAAGTCTTAAACCCCAAGACAGATGCCTAGGGGCGATAGAAAACGAGACTAAACTTTTCGGGTCTAGGGCTTATAGGGTTAAGCAAAACTGCCCTAACTTCGCTACACTACACTATACTGCACTATACGAAACTGTACCCCAAGACGCTGTAAACAAAAAAGTGTGAAGTCACCCACGAGGAGTGTCCCGATATAACTGGACCTTCAGGATAGTTACAGTGGGGGAGGGGGCGGGTGAAGGTGCTTTTCAACTTAAGGGTGCCAGGGGTTTGGGTTCAGGGTTTGGTGTAGGGCTGCTCATAGTTATATAGTAATTAGTAGTGTGATAGATTGTGCTTTTTACGGTCCTAACGTTGCCTCTGTTCCTGCATCTTGGTGCGAGTTTGGGATTGAGAGTGGTTACGCTCTACCCATAGGCTCCCTAGTAGTTCCTTCTTGGGATTACCTGACAGGATCCCAAATATGAACCACAAAAAGGAACTACTATGGAGCCTATGGGTAGTCCGTACATTGTAACCCCAACCCGAAAAGCCCGACCCCAAAACCCATGACTCCAAGATCCGGCAACGCCAAAACTCAAAAAACGGGAATGTCAAAGAATGCGGGACCCGAACGTAGCCTAAAGGTCTATAGACACTTGACTTGTTATGAGGACTTCTGAACCGTCTACCTGTCGATTTCCGAAGCCTCTACAATCGGAGACCCAAAGACTGAGCCCCGAAATCTGCGGCTGAGGTGCAACGGTACCCCGGACTCAGCGGCAATGTCGATGATTGGCGGTCCGAACCCTCAGCTTACGGCAACTACCACCCTTCTTCTCTGCTGCTGCTGCCACTACGACGACGACTACTACGACCACGACGACGACTATGTTTCGACCACGACTACGACTAGGACGACTAGTACTACGACTACGACGACGACGACGACGACGACTACTACTACTACTACTAGTACTTTTGCTTTTCCGCTTCGGCAGCATAGACCCTGGTGCTGTTGCGACTGTACTGATCCCCAGTCACCCCCTATGTTTCTGCCCAGGGTCGTCGGGAAGTTTAGGAATCAAACAAAAACTTCGGGCTTTTGGTGTCATAGTTGAGTGCCCAAAGTTTGAGGGCACAAAGATTAAACCCTAAACCCTGATCTGAAGGGCATTCTTTGGTCGAAAACTGAGATCTCGAGTCTTAGAGTTCATGGATGCTTAGATTCAGGGCTTGGGATTCGGGTTGAGTTCAAGGTTTTAGGGTTTAGGGGTTTAGGGTTTTGGATGGACGATCTTTGAAGTACGGCCTTTGGCTTGAACACGGTCAGTATGGTATTGAATGGCATCCTTGTATTTCCAACCACCGAAAACGATCATTTACATTTGTGTCAAAGCTTGTGCTATCGGGTGCCATCAACTCGCCGACTTCCACAAAACGCCCCAATGAAGGGGCCTTAATTAATAACTAGAACAGAGTTTTGGGTACTTCTATACGATAACTAGTAGGAATATGGAACCCTGAGAAATAATTTAAGTAATTCTTGAGGCTGAGGCTTCTACATCTCCGCTAAGGCTTGAACCCTACACTGCCCTAGATCCCTGAATCCTACATCCGAAAACCTCACTCACCGAAGCCCCAAAATCCAAAATCCTAAACCTCCAAAACGCAAAAACTCCAAACCCCAAGCCCCTAAACCGCAAACCTTTATCAAACGCTCAAGCCTCAACCCCCCGACCTTCGCTAAACGCGAACCTATATCCCAAAATCCTAAACCCCAAACCCCGTTATCCGAAACCACCAAACCCTAAACCCTAAACCCCACACCTATACCTAAAACCCTAAACCCTAAACCCAAAATCCTAAACCCAAACCTGTACCAGAAACCACCAAACCCTAAACCCTAAACGCAAAATCCTTTACCAGAAACCAAAAAACCCTAAACCCCTACATAAACCTAAACCACCCTAAACCCCAAACCTTTACCAGAAACCACCTAACCCTAAACCCTAAACCACCTTAAACCCTAAACCCAAACTCCTAAACCGCAAACCTTTACCAAAAACCATAAAACCCTAAACCCCTATATAAACCCTAAACCACCCCTAAAACCCCAAACCACCAAAACCCCCACTTCAGCCCCAGCGGCGCGTTACGAGGGCAGGTTCGAAGTTCTTCCGGAGGTCCAGGTCGAAGATGGCCTGGGCTTCTTTTTTTTAGGCAGTTTAGGGCTTTAGGGGTTTAGGGGTTTAGGGGTTTTAGGGGTTTAGGGGTTTAGGGGTTTAGGGGTTTAGGGTTTAGGGTTTAGTAACTTCTGGGTCCTTGGGTTTAGGGGTTTAGGGGTTTAGGGTTTAGGGGTTTAGGGTTTAGGGGTTTTAGGGGTTTTAGGGGTTTAGGGTTTGGGGCTCGGGTTTGGGGTATAGGTTTCTTTTCTGAAAGTGTGGTTTAGGTTTCCGGTTTGGGGTTTAGGTTTCTTTTTTGAAAGTAGGGTGCAGGGTTCGGGTTTGGGGTTTAGGTTTCTTTCTAAAGTAAGGTTTAGGGTTTAGGAAGTTCAGGGTTTAGGGTTTAGTTGTTGTTTAAATCCCTCTCCCTCGCCCTCGCGCCCTCGCTCTCGCCCTCGCCCTCTCCCTCTCCCCCTCCCTCTCCCCTCTGACGTTGAAGGTTCGCAACAGAGTTTGAGATCTGAATCGAGGTCTGTCCGCAGTGCACTCTGCGTGGCCTCATACTCAGTCATCCGAGTCTTGTCATTCAGGCCAGACACTCTCGGCATCCTGGCAGAGATCTCAAAAACTGTGGCACGGTCAGCAGGGCAATAGCAGAAAGTAGACGCCCACCGCCCCTTTGGGCGAAGTTTTCGTTGAGCGTTTGGCTGCGTGAAACAGTTTTAGGGTTCAGGATTTAGGTTTTGGGGTGTAGAGGTTAGGATGTGGCCTTTAGGGTCATTCTAGGGTTTGTAAAACGTAGGAATTTATAAACTTTAGTGCTGAAGAAAGGTTGGGTTTGGGTGGATATAAGCGTAGGTTGTACATAAGCTTCAGTGCTTTATGTTCCATGGGGGTTTTACATAGACTAGGAAGGTGAAATAACTCGAGCTGTTATTGGCTTTGGCAGTTCAAGGGTGAAAAGGCTCAGTGCTTAACGGGTGTAGCGTTTAGGGCTTAGGCATAGGTGTAGAATTAAGGGGTTTAGGGTTTAGGCTTCCGGGTTCAGGGGGTTCAGATTCTCATGGGGGCTTAAGATCCTGAGCTTGGGGCACTCAGGGCTCAACGAAGTATAATGTTTAGGCTTTAGGGGTTTACTGGCAAGGGTCTCTGTTCATACAGTTGGTGCACAGTTCCTGTGCAGTTGCCTGCCTGACACCGCACTTCATTGCTTCTGGAAGCCCTAAACCCTGAACCCTAGGCCGTAAACCCTAAACCGGCATTCATTCCTCGACCCTGCGTGGAAATCGTATTCCTGCACAGCTGCTCACATTATTTTGAGGTCAGCATTTCGTGAGACAACAGCCCAGAAATGTCGCCGAGTCCTTCTGCCAGATGCTATTGCTGAACCCTAAGGGCCCGAAACTCTAAACTTAAACCCTAAACCCCAATCCCCAAAACCTAAACCCTAAACCCTAAGCCCTAAAACCGAAAGCCCTAAACCCTAAAACCCTAAGCCCTAAACTCTAAACTTAAACCCCAAACCCTAAACTCTCTAAGCCACACCCCAAGGCCTGAACCCTAAACCCTAAACAAAGAGACAGCCCGGACGTCGGTCTCAGCTTCTGACCGTGAGGGCCATGTACAGTTGGCTCCGTGACGTGACGGGCGCATAGACGCCTCGGACGCTAAACCCTAAACCCTAAACCCCAGGGCAGAGGGTACAGGGTTTAGGGTTTAGGGTTTTAGGTTTTAGGGTTTTAGGGTTTTAGGGTTTTAGGGTTTTAGGGCTTAGGATTTAGAGTTTAGGGTTTTAGAGCTTAGGGCTTGTAGGGTTTAGGGTTTTAGGGCTTAGGGCTTGTAGGGTTTAGGGTTTACGGGCCTAAACCCCTAAACCCTAGGTCGAAAACCCTGAACTCTAAGCCTTTTGGGCCTACGCCCAAAAATCAACTGCTGTAGGGGCTGGGAATAATTCAGAAGACTACTCCTTGGGTCTCCTTGTTTACATACTGGAACAGTATACCCCCAAACCCTAGTTTAGACATTTAAGGCCCCTTACGTCAACTCCGGCTTTCGAACTGACGACCTACCTTAACTCCAAATAAGCTACCAGTCTTAAGGTTCCATGATTTTCCTTACATAAATCCTCAAAGGGAAAGCCCCCTAAATCCTAAACCCTAAACCTCAGGTAGGGCTGGATAGAATTTCAGCTGTGGCCTTGAAAGCCCTGGCAAGCTGGCTCAGTGCTTCGGGTTTCGGGTTTCCTGACGGGTGGCGATGCTGCATGCTCCCGAAGTAGCATTACTTAGGGGGGGTGGGGTACCCTAGACCAAACAAAAAAAGGTTAACCTTTTGAACTTGTAGTAGGGTTTTATAAGCCCCAAAAGCTTAAAGGTTACCTACTCAGCCCCTAAGATTAAGGGCTTAGGGCCTAGGCCGTTCAGGACTTAGGGTCTAGGGTCTGTGGCTGGTTTTCCCAGGGAAGGAAACGACCATGTTGTTGAGCATTATGGTGTCCGGTGAGGTTTGCCCATGCCTCCAAGAAGCCCACTCATTGACGCGTCGCTGAAAAGCTAAAGTGGGGCTTTGGGCGTTTATAACCCTGCGTACGACTGTTGGTTTTCTATTGCTGCTTCTTCAGGCCCTATGTTATGCAGACTTGACGTTGGACATGGCCTACTTCATTTCCGATCTAAGTCGAATTTTCGCATTCCTTGACTAATTGACTAAGAAATCAACTGAAACTTCCCAAATCCACACTAGACCCTAAACCCTAAACCCTAAACCCGAAACCCTAAAACCTAAACACTGGACCCTAAACCCTAAACCCCCACTGCCATCTCATTTTCCTACGCTCAAGCCCTTTTGGATCCTCTGAAACCTTACTTCCTTGTCCAGAGAAACGCTACTGTGGACAGCCATGCCGTGATCATCCTAAACCCCAACCCCAAAGCCCTAAACCCCTAAACCCCAAAGGCCAAAACACTCGATTACGAAACCCATAATTACCCTAAGCCCGAAACCCCAAATCCCAAACCCTAAACTCCAAACCTCAAACCCTAAACACACCAACCCTACACCTCAAACCCAAAAGCCCTTAACCTCACCCCCAATCTAACTCCTCAGTTAAGCGGCCGATGGCGAACTCTTGGGCATACCTTGTGCGACGGAAGGAACTCTGGTAACATCAAACCGGGTTTAGGGTGTAGGTTTTCCTAACCCGAGCTAAACCCTAAACCCTAAACCCTATAAACCCTCAACCCTAAACCCCAATCGCAAACCTCGGCAGACCCGAACTGTCATCCTTTCACCCTCAGAGCGAAACACTCCGGACCATTGCGTCTGAAATGGGAAGCAAAGTTAAAGGCTTGAAGGTTTAGGGTTTAGGGCTCAGGGTCGCCGAAGTCTTGCAAACCTGCCGAAGTAGCCAAGAAACGGGGGGATGGAGGTTGCGTAAGGGTACAATGAAGGGGTTTAGTCTAGCAGCGTCTGGGGCTTAGGTTGAGGACGGTGGGTTCCGGGAATGTACTTTTCGGGCAAAGTTTTTAGGGTCTAGTTGAAGGCAAGGGCAGCTATTCAGGTAGTTTTAGCCCTGATTCTAGCTGCGTGTGAACCTTCAACACCAAAACCTAAACACCGAACTAAACCCTGACCCTAGGCCCTAAATCCTCAAACCAAGAATTAAACTGCTCTGCTGAGGCATTCCATGGCATGAGTTTCCGGTTGTGCAGATGCTGTTCCGGACGATTGGTTTATTAGGACTTGCTGTTTTGGACCCCTCAACCCTGCACACTACACGCCTCTCATTTAGGGATTTGGGGTTCTGGGTTTAGGCTTTAGGGAGCCGTCAAGGCTATGACTACCGTTTCGAGCTTAGACTGAACCGCCAATCCAATACGCCTAAGCCCAAAGCCCAAAATCAACAGCGCGCGGCCGGAACCCGGAAAGGGTTTGGGGTTTAGGGTTTAGGGTTTAGTAAACCAGCCCAAAACTGTACAATGGCGGGAAGATTTAAAAGATGCCAAGATGCTAAGACGACAAGATCGTGCGATTAAACGGTCAAATTACAAGGCCTTTATCGGTTTTAAGGCGACACAGGCCTGCGAGCCTGGAACGCCCTAGGTACCCAAAAACATCGCTAACAAGATCCTAGTATATTCGGTTATGTTGCTATGTTTACTGTCTCAGACTTGAAGACTCCACTGAAAAGGGCTTTAAGGGTGTGGGTTTGGGGATGATATTGCTATCCCAACAGCCACAGCCTATCGCAGTTCAGTATAGGATCGCCATGACAGACTTACAGCATCAATCGTAGTAGGATACTGATCAACCCGACAGTAGGTTTAGAGTTTAGGGTTTAGGGGTTTAGGGGTTTACGGTTTAGGGTTTACTCTGGCGCCTGAAACCTTGATCCCCAAGACACCAACCGAAGAACTCCAAAGAATGCTCCGAGCCTCAAACACCACCAGCTGAGACGGTGGGGTTTGGGTTTAAGGTTCAGGGTTTAGGGTTTAAGGCGGGACCATACCAAATGCAAACAAGTTCTGCCATTCGTGCTTTCTGAGACCAACTTATGACCGTCATGTTCTGCTACCGCGACATGCCCAGTAGTAGAATTCCAAAACGGAGGACGCAACTGACCAGAAGCCTCTATGCAAGGAACAAGCCCTATGAGCTAAACACTGAAGCCTAGAGCCTAAAGCCTCAAACCCTACGCCCTTAAACGAAAACCCTCTAACCCGAAACCCGAATCCCTGAACCCTAAATCCTAAACTTCAGAACCGAAGCCGTTCCGCGTCCAAGTGGCACCGGCAGGAGACTCAGCGCAGCGAACAGGGCCAACCTGACGACCGCCATCCTTGCATCGATAAGCGGTGTGTCGAAGGGTTAGGGTTTAGGGCTTAAGGATTAGAGTATTAGAGTTTAGTTTTTCGGGCTCAGGGTTTGGGGCTGGTTTCGGCTATAGGTTGTACGGCCTATATAGCAGCGGACTACCGGAGTTGGATTTGGTTTTGGGCTCCTGCCTTCCACGATAGCCGCCACCAACCCCTTCCCTACCAAGAAGAAGAAGAAGACCAGCAATATGATCAACATCAACATCAACAGAAACAGCGACAGCAACAGCAGCAGCAACAACAACAGCAACAACCACGAGAAGAACAATGACAACAACATCATCGGCAGCACCACCAGCAGCAGCAACAACAACAACAACAACCACGAGAATAACAATGACAACAACATCATCGGCAGCAGCAGCGGCAGCAGCAGCAACAACAACAACAACAGCAGCAAACCACGAACTGGATCACCCCCAGAAGAGCCACCTCAAGCACCCAAACCGCATCAAACAGGTCATACGATAATGAGCAAGTGATTACATGGTTGGTGTATTCACGAACCTACGCATGAAATCCAAGCACGATCTCAATGAGGGAGCACGCACGTGTGTGCAAGTACGAGTATGTATGTGTGTGTATATATACATGTGTATATGTATATGTAGACAGATAGATATAGAAAGAAAGAAAGAAAGACAGAAATAAAGAAAGAGAGAAAGAAATAACTATATATATATACATACATATCAGACATACATGTATATATATACATATATGTGTTTATCTACGCGTATGCACACATATATCTATATATATATATGCATACACAAACCTTCCCAAGCAGCATGTTACTGTACGTGGATGTATTTGCATACATGTACACACATGTGTATGTATATATATATATACACTGATGTAGTGTGTTTGTACACATATTCATGTCCATGCATGCGTGTATATACACATACTCTATGTGTGTATATATATATACATATATATATATGCATGCACATATGTACATATACATATATATATATATGCATACATATATCTATGTATACACATGTATGTATATGAGAGAGACAAGTACGTATCAGACGGAGAATCACGAGAGCACCAGTAGCAATGGTTGTGGTAGTCCCGGAATTCGGCTCATGCACAACTCTGCAAGCTTACTGATTAGTATCACATCCGTATGGCTCCGATCTTATCATAGGCCACCCCAGAGCTCACTGCAACTCGCTGAGCCGCCGGAACCCTGACATCTAGTGCATGTACAGAAATCCTAAACATCAACCCTAACTTCAATATCGAATCCTGAAGCATTAGGAAAACACTATTCTGCAGTGTTCCTAGTAAACTCTACACCCCGAGCTTGGAGTCCGACAACCTAGGCTACCCTGGCCCTACGCTCCAGCTGTCAGTTGCAATATAGGGGCCCTGAACAATCAGAATAGGGTCTTGGGGTATACTATGCTACAAGTTATATAGGGACGACAGGGAGATCTTAGTTTTGAAACCCCGGTAGATCCGCGAAAAGTTACTGTTGCCAAGCGTCTCTTTGAGAAGGGGTGCCGTTGAGCCTGCCAGCAGTTGTGAGTGCTCAGGATTGCACGTCATCTTTGGGGTTACCGGACCGTGTTTCGGCAAACTGTTCATGTATGATATAGGAGTAATAGAGCTCTGAGATGTCAATCGGACGGCAGCACGGTTTTGGGGCTGAGGGAACTGGAAGAGGACATGGTAAGTTTGGGATGAGAGCCTTATAAACCCTAAACCCTAAACCGCGTGGTTTAAGGTCGCACATCTTCGCCTTCGTGAACTTTCGGTTCAGAGTTACAGTCTTCACCGGGCCAACAGTGTAGACCCGGAAGGTTAAGGAGTGGGTGCAGAGCTGAATGGGACCACTGGGCATCAGAGTTTGGATTTCTGATTTCGGTGTTTTCTCGCGTTTAGGATAGTAGGATCTCGGGCTTTGCTGGGCCTAGGATTTAGCATGCAAAATCCGAACTTGATTGTGTTTTTGGTCCCAAACTTTCCCTTAAACCTTAAACCCTTTCAGAGCGCCCGCGATGTCGCAGGCGGCCTCGCCTGATCTCTGTCTCACTGCTGTTGAAGTCACAGGCGCGGCTGATCCAAACGGCTGCAAGAAGGCTTTGGGGGTTTAATACCCTAAACCCTAAACCCAAACTAGCGTTTAGATGCGTTTAGGGTGCAGGGCTGTCTCGGGTTTGGAGCGATGATGCGGGCTGAATCGAAGGATTCCTGGGGCTCCTCGAAGGAAAGGCTCACACTGCATGAAGAGAGAGAGAAAGAGAGAGAGAGAGAGAGAGAGATAGATATGTAGGTAGGTAAGTAGGTAGGTGGGTAGGTAGGTAGGTAGGTAGGTAGAAAGGTAGGCAGGCAGGCAGGCAGGTTGGTTGGTTGGTTGGTTGGTTGGTTGGTGGACTGGTGGCTGTTTATGCATTCGTTTGCTCGCTTCACTATTTATACACTTGTTGGTGACGTCGGCGAGTGGGGTCTTGCTTTAGGGGCTCTGATGATCACAACAAGCCTTTGGGGTGTGTTAAGTTGTAGCTGTTTGGGGAACTAGAAGGGGAGAGACCTTTGTATTACAAGCAACATCTGAAGTTCACTACTGCAACAACGACCCCGAGAAGGGGCCGTTGTGCGGGACCGAGTATATCAACCACCCTTGGGCTTGAGCTTTGGCACCAAAGATCTAGCAGCTAGCACACAACTTCCTGAGACTTTGACCGCGCAAGCGCCCGCGCAGAGCCCGTCCTCCTCAGCAGAGGTCTGGGATCACCTCTATCTTGCTCCGTTTCATCTATCTCAACGAAACTTTCAACTCAAATCCTCGAAACCCTAAACCTTTGAACCCTAAATCCCAGAGCCCCTGACCCCCACAAGCAGGGTCGTGACATGCCCGCTGTCAAAGGGGATAGGTTAAGGCTTTCCCATCCCCGGGTTGGCAGTCCTCAACTTTAGACGGTTTAGGGTTTCTAGGGTTTAGG
>CAJNJA010017651.1:0-10881 GCA_905231915.1 Symbiodinium necroappetens
TTTGGGTTTAGGCTTTTGGGTTTCGGCACTCACGCTCGACAAAACCAGGCGAGGCATGTGATTCGGGGTCGGAGGAGTGAAGCAACGTGGGGCCCTAGAGCTTAAACCCTAACCCCTGAACCCTACCACCCTAAACCCTAACGCCTGAACCCTGAAACCTAAACCCAAACCGCTGCGAAAACCCAAAACCTAAACCCTAAACCTTTAATCCCTATAGACCCTAAAACCTATAACCCCTAACCCCTGAAGCCTAAAACCTAAGGTTCCCTTAAAAGCCCCTGGGAAGCGTCGCTGAGCCCTAGGCCGAGGTCGAGTTGCGAATGCCCGGCCCTAGCCGGTCCGCGGTGTGCTCCGTTGCCTCTTCTGTCGGCTTGCTGTTTTGGGGGGTTTGGGGTTTAGTTGCTTTTTTTTGGTTGGGTGGGGGGGGGGGGGTTAGCGTTTAGGGTTGTTTAGGGTTTAGAGGCTAGAGTTTTTTCCCTAGGACTCCAAGTATGCAGGACTCCAAGTATGCAGATACTGCCTACCATTAGGGTCTAAAGTCCACTAATAGTGCCTACTTTGGGGCTATTTAGCGTCTTAGGGGTTGGTTGCTTTGGTTTTTTTTGGAAAAAGGTTTACTGGCAGGGTCAGTTCTAAACGGTCTGGTTCCGGTCGTTAGCAGGGTTTGTAGACGGAGTTTAGTGCGCTTCTTTGGTTTCCAAAGTGTTGCTGGCCTTAACCCTTTTGCAACAGGCTTTCCACTGGCCTTAACCCTAAACCCTAAACCCTTCAGCAGGCACGACTGCTCATGCAACATAGAGGTTTCAGGAAGTATAGGGGGCCCACTACCGAATCCCTAAACCCTAAACCGAATCCCAAATGGTAGGATCCTAAGAAGGACCCTAAATGAGATATGCCAGCATGCAGCGAAGGCTTCTGTTTATGCCAGACCTCCACTTCGAGCAGGATTCCACAAACACATCATTAGTCGCAAAAATAGTAACACAAGAGTAACAATGATCACTAATAATAACAATTGTAATAATACTAACTTTTTCTTGCTTGGAAGGGCTCAAGGTCGGAACGACGCGACAAGCAGACAAGGGCTCAAGCAGTCCTGCACGAAGCGGAATGCGAAGGAAGACAGGAGTCCCTGCAAGGGCGGTGCCCATGAAAACCCTGCAGAACAGAGAAGAGGCGCCGAAGCCACTCGGAATGCTCCCGAAGGGCATGCAGGGGCTTGGACACCGGGTGCATGAAAGAGGGGTCATGGTCAGGAGGGTAAGGCATACAGATGCAGAGGCCCCAGAACCCCAAACCGTGGTGCCTAAGGGCGTAAGGCTTCCTGAAGGCTCGGGGCCAAGGCCTGCCAAATGCCCGTTGTGAAGTGGGTTTTACGACAGTTTAAGGGGGTTGAGGGTTTAGGGGTTTAGGGTTTGTTTTGGCGTCCAGCCGGAGGGTTTAGGGTTTAGGCTATTTTTCTGCACGACTTGAAGGCTTAAGGTTTCGAGCAGTATGCGGATAGCTCTCCAAAGCAGGGTCCCTTTTTAGGTCCCTACAGTGCGGCACCCTTATAAGAAGGATCCCAAAGGTACCATTAATAGTTGAGAGACCTGCCCATGTAAGCCATTCGAGTCCCTGTAGGGTTCTGCAGACTCGGCACAAGCTCCTGCAGGGTGGGTTGAGCCAGGCCCTCCAACGGAAAATCTAAGAGGTGCAAAGTTTGGGGGTGTTGATTGAGCCTTTTGTGGATATGACACGACGATTAAACTATAAGTATGTAAGGACACGGAGGGGCTGGAAGAGGATAGTATACCTAGAGTCTCCATTGTAGTTCCTTGTTTGGGTTACCTTATAACTTATAACTTATGGGATCCTGACTACAGCGTTGGTTAAACTAGCCTTCAGGGCGAAAAGAACCCTAAAAGGTTTTAGGGTTCATATACCATATAGGGCTTCATAGCATATAAGGGTATAGGGCCCCTACTTTTAAGGGTCATTTCCGTCCTTAAGGATCCCTAAAGCCCTCAACCCTAAACCCTAAACTCTAAACCCTAAACCCTATCGACTCACAGGGCTTCCAGTCGATGCTAAGGCAGGGCTGTTCTACCATGGAGACTTTCGCTTCTGTGGCCCCGGGCTCGTCAATTGCATCGTCGGCGGAGGCGGTACTGGCTCCACCTCTCCCCCGAATTCCCTTTTGTTTGGGGGCTTTTGGGGTTTAGAGTTTAGAGGTGAAGGGGCACCTGTCCCCCGAATTCCCTTTTTTTAGGCTTTGGGGCTTAGGGGTGAAGCGGCACCTGTCCCCCGAATTCCCTTTTTTTAGGCTTTGGGGTTTAGGGGTGTTCGGGGTTTAGGATTTTGGGGCTTTACCTTGAGGACCACGTGATCTTAAAATGGGGCTCCGTACCCCAACAACTCCTGATACTACTAAGCACTCTAACATGGAAATTGAGCCTTATAATAAACCTTTTTAGGGTGTGCATGTCGTCCTTAAGGAACCGACATTCAGCTCAAAGGCTATCGAACGCAAGCCCGACCCGTCTGACTAACGCAAGGCAATCGAAGAGCAAACTTGGACAGTAGGTCTTTGTCTTGGTTTTCAACTACCCCCAGGAGTATGTATGCTGATTCCGGGCTCTCCATTCACCGGTATGCAAAGTCAAAGTGTCTGAAGTCTGATAATTGGGACCTTTCTCAAAAACCGATAGCTTCTGATTTTCAATCCTCATTAAGGAAGTCTGGGCCAGTAGTCAGGGGGGTTTGGCTTAGAATCCCCTAGAGATTCCCTAGTCTGCAAGCTCGAAGCGTTAGCCGGGTTAGGGTTGCCTAGACCCCAATCCAAAATCCGTACAAGAATGGCCAAAGCCCTGGATCCCAGACCCCTGCAACTAAGGTAATTACAGGTTTCCAAGACGCTAGATGCTGGACCTTACGGCAAGGGCCTGAGTAGACAGAATAGGGCGTTGGGGTATGTCTTCCATTAAAACTACATTCAGGAGCACTGGGAAATGCTGTTGCCAATGATTCAAGCTTCCTGAGCCTAAACCCCAAACCTGGTTTCGAGAAGTGTTCTGGGCTCCTCGAAAACAGCCCTTCGATTGATTGGCGTGCCTTCTGTAGGAAATCCTTCTCACCCCTAGAAGTTCAAGCTTAGGGTGTCAGGAAACTTAGTGCGACTCGCTCAGCCCTGAAAGGTCGGGCCCGCATTTTGGGGATTTTTTTTCCACCCTGCACCCAAAACCCTAAACCCTAACCCATTTTGGGGATGGGGGTTTTCGGTTTGGAGCGGGTTTGTATAGGTCTATTGCAACATTGACTAACGGCTGTGTGGCGGCCAGGCAACATCAGTTGAAACAACACAACGAACAGAGTGTGCCCCACATCCTGTCACAGGCTGCAGAGGACGCATGCCCTACTGAAGCTGATGATGCGAGGCGTGCCTGACATACCAAGGTATACCAATGCGAGAACACCCCACAAGGAACCACGATGTAACCGAAGTTAGGATTGACAATGGATCCGAATATCACAGGACCTTAAACTACCTTAAATGACAATACCCGGGCGAACACCAGCCGTCGCTGGTTTGGGTCATGCCAGTAAGTTTCTGTTCAAGTTCGAGCTTATAAGGCTTACCGCTAGCGCGTACCTCGTTTAAGTAGGCATTCATGGCTTACAGTTGTAAGAATATACAAAAAATCCTATGCTCATTCTTAAAGCCCCTATAGTAAGTTACGTGGAATCAGGTTTCCAGATAGGAAGTTTTCTAAATTAGGCTCTCTTTCTAGGTCCCAATATAGTACGGCACCCTTATATAAAAAGGACCTAAAAGGGACCCTAACTTAGAGAGCTACCCAGAAAGAAGCCTTCTAGTACCCTTATAGAAACTCTATAGGAACCCTTAATAGATCCCTTTAAGGAACCCTTTTAAAGGGACCCTAACTTAGACGAAGCCTGCGGCGCCGGAGCTTGTCCCACATGATGGCGGCAGTTCGGAGTGCCTGAGAGATAACAGCCCAAGGGGCCCGTTAATTAAGGAATATAGCTTAGGGTTTTAGGGTATAGGGTCTAGGGCCTAGGGATTAAGGAATATACCTTACATTAAAGGGGCCTCAATATAATGGCTTAAGCTATATTCCTTAATTAATCCAACGGCTGCCGTCCAAGCCCTAAGACTAATTTCAGGTCCCAAACCTTTTTTTTTCTATTAAATCCAGGCTCTGCCAATTTATGACCTGTTTTGAGCACGGGCTTGGTTTGTATGCCGGCAAGATTTAGGACCTAAACCCTAAACCCTAAATCCAAATTCCCATTGCCATATATCCCAAACTTTGAAGTTGCAAGCCCTACAGAGTTTATTATACCCATAAAGCCTACACTCAGGTTGAGCTCGACAGCGCAAGGCACTTCTTGGATATATCACGACGTACCATGCATCGTTCCACACGGCGTGTGTGTGTGTGTGTCTGTGTGTGTGTCTGTGTGTGTGTGTGTGTCTGTGTCAGTGTCTGTGTCTGTGGAGTTGTGGGTTTAGGGTGCAGTCCATCAATGATCAAGTGTGCAGTCTTGCCAAACCCTCAGCCCTAAACCCTCAGTTACGATTATCCCTAAACCCTAAACCCTCAATCCTAAACCCTCAGTTACGATTCCTTCGTCTTGGTTGCTCTGTTTCCGTGTCCTGGGATCCCGGCTTCAGGCCAACCCTAAAACGAAACCTATATATATATATATACATATATGTATATATATATATATACACACGTGTGTGTATATATCTGCCTGAGCTTTGAGGATTTTACAGAAAGGAACAGTAAGACTGGTTTTACTTATTCTTCAGCCTCTTCTATTAGAGCCTGTAGTTTCAAAAAGCTTCACCAGCTAGACCCTACTATAGAAGGGCGAAACAACCAGGACATCATTGAGGCCCACATATTCTGTAACACCCAAGAACGAAACCACAATCGACAAAAGACAAACCACCACCAACAACGACGACGACGACGATGACAGCCAAGCTCTTGTACCTGGACTAGCTGCCTGGCTGTTATCTCACGGGTTTGGGGGCCGGTGTTTCGAACTTGGAGTGCCCCGCTGTCAACACTCAACGGAACCCCGCACACAGTAGCAGTTTAAAATCGCCAAGTTATGGGGCATCACCCTTCAAAGAGTATACACTTGGATCCACAGGGAGCGGCTCGGGTTCTGGCAGATGTGTACCGACGATTCTGGAGCTGGCGACAGGTCAGCCGGCGCCGAGAGCAAGACTACCTAGGGCTTTTGGGCCCCAGGATGTCATGGTAGGGGTTTACAGCGGAGGTTCGGGACTTCACACCTAGGGTTTAGCTGCTTCCCCAGCCAGCTTCCCAACAGGCTACCGCCAAGAACCTTCAAGATTCTCTCTCTCTCTCTCTCTATCTCACTACTCACAGAAAGAGATATAAGTGTACAAGTCTACTTGCATTAGTGGCTTGGCAGCTCTGGTCTCGAAAGATCGCTGAAACTTGGGGAAGTTCCGCTGGTTTTGTTGAGTGCATCGGTGCTTTACTGGAGCTCGTAATACTTGGGGGTCGATGTGGTTGGCGATATGTAGGGTGGGAGGAAGCTCACCTTCAGGATTGTGGATCCGCGGGGGGGCGGGGGGGGGGGGGGGGCGGGGGGTCCTAAGTTCTGCGAAATTTCCGCTTGGGTGTTGTGACGTCTTGGCTAAACACGGGCGAAGTACCAATCCACGAAGGAGGTTTGCGAGGTCCCTGAACCCTAAACCGTAAAGAAAAGCCACGGCCTACTCTCAGGTTGTTCTCTCCAGTTAAGAGAACAGCTTGCAGGCTTCGAGGTTTCCTGGTGGTTTCAGCACCCACTCGGTGTAAGCTTGCCTTGTGTGCGGTATCCTGCCGTGGGGGGGGGGGGGGGGGGTGATCAACATCTCTGCATGGTTCTAGTTATGAGCTATGAGGGATGAGAACGGGCTTCATGTTGATTTCGGGATTTAGGCACGGTTAGCGGGGCTTGGGGTATTGCACCTGCACATCCGATGGTTTGAGGGTTCATGGGTTCCAATGACTACATATTATTGGGGACCTACCATGAGGTCGCATATGGAAGCACCGCACCCCCAGGGTCACCCACTGTTTCGCGTGCCCAAAAACACGAAAGACTGAAACGCATGTCTACTTCATTCGGCTCTTCAACCACGGGAGTGTTGGATTAAACCCTAAGGCCCTACAAACCCTAACAGAAGGGCCTGTCATGGGGCCTGGGTTTTGATACACCACACTTTCGCATACTTTTCAGTACTTGTTCTGTATTTGTCGTTCAGGCCGCTCTCAACCCTAAACCCCTTGGGAAAAAAAACTGCCTCTCACAATTGACGAGATGCAGCGGGCTTGGTGCAGCCTTTTGCAGGTTGGCGAGTGGCCTCGGCAACAGACCCAGCCTCCTAAACCCTCTATACCTTGAAGCGTAAACCCTAAATCCGCCTCATACCCTGATCAGCCTGAATCGCCTTAATCATAGTTAGGCCTGTGAGGACCTAGGCTTCAGGGTTACATAATCACAGGATAAAATAAATATAAATATAATTATAAATATAAAAATATATAAACATATAATTTTATAAATATATAAATAAATACATTTATGTATATATATATGTATATATATATGCATGGATGCATGTATGGATGTACATATGTATGTATGTATGTAGCTAGGTAGGTAGGTAGGTAGGTAGGTAGGGAGGGAGGGAGGGAGGGAGGGAGGGAGGGAGGCAGGCAGGCAGGCAGGCAGGCAGGCGAGGGACGGTAGGTGCATTGTTTGGCTGGCACGGGATTGCCAGCTTCGAGCACTGCGACTTTTACCACATCTGTGAGGGTAGCTTCCCCTCAGAGTCACATGCACAATGTACACTGCACACCAACCAAACTAAATACCAGGTCCGACGCTCGCTGAACGTGCGGTGGGATTGACCGAGATTGGTTGAAAAAAGTGCACCATCCTCAGCATGAGTCTCAACTGTGCGCGCACACCGGCGCGATAGAAGCAGAGACACTTGTCGTCATCTGCGCCTGTACAATTGAAAGATGAATGCCTCGTGCATCCTTGTACCCTCCTAAGCCGTCATGGATCTCACGCTTCCGGCTTCGGCTTCTGTAAAGGACGAGCTGGACCCGGAGGCCGCAAAGACCTCTCGAGGAAACATGATTCATTTTGGGCGCCTGGTGTGCGCGACTGCGATTACAAGTGTGATGCTGCTAACTCTCCGTACCACGACTCATATTCCCCTAAATCGTGCTCGCTGTGCTGCATGTGAGCGGGCGGCCTTGACATAGTTGATCTCCCAGTATGCCTCCGAAAGGGTATATTGGCATTGGCCGGGTCGTTCACATAGTCGATGCAAGCAGAAGGGCCACCTGGAAAGTCACTTCCTGCCCAGTCGCCGCAGAAATCCAGGTTAATCACCAGCACCATGTCGTTGAAGTGGTAGGACGGACAGTCAGATCCGAACGGAAAGGTCACATAAGGCTTTCCCCAAGTCGCCGAGTCGGGTGTTTCGCTGGTGATGTCTGCTGGAATCTGATCTCTGGGGAAGATACACATCTTGATTCCACTGGTGGTCCACTTAGTGGCAAAAACGCCGCCACCATTCTCATTGAACACTGAGCCACCGCTGCCGGCAGGACCATCCAGTCCGCAGCCCTCGTTCGCATTGCCGGCGTTGCAATTAGGATTGAAAATCCTGACGCGTGCAATGTGGACCCAAGGAGACTGAACCAAAATGATATCAGTCTAAGTAAGCCCAAAACCCCAAACCCAAGGACACAAAGACTGTTGGGCACCAAGGCTCCCGGAGACGCTTGGCATGCGGCAGCCGGCACTGGTGTGCAGGGTCGAATGCACGTAAGTCTCAGTCTCTACCGTCTCGGTGGTGTCAATCTCTCCGTTCTTCGGCCAGTTGGGTCCGTAAGACCACCAGGCAGGCCAGGTTCCTTCACCTCCCAACTTTCACAAAGCATGAAACCCCAACCCTTGCCAAAACCCGAGGACACCCCCACCTGTTGGCATATGCTTGATGTCAATGACAAAGATGTGTCCAGGAGAGAACCGTGACTGCGACTGTAGCCGGACGGCCTGGGAGAAGGGTTCGGGACAAGAAACCGGGTCACTTTCCTTGCTCGCACATGATGGCACTTTCGGCTATCCAAATACACAAGCCCTGGCTGTGCAGGCAG
The DNA here is from genome assembly GCA_905231915.1 of Symbiodinium necroappetens. Taxonomy (NCBI): domain Eukaryota; class Dinophyceae; order Suessiales; family Symbiodiniaceae; genus Symbiodinium; species Symbiodinium necroappetens. Next base: position 8,211 of record CAJNJA010017651.1, read on the forward strand.
CAAATCCAGCCTTCACTGGCTGATTTTGGCCGACGAGGCTGCCTAGCCTTACAGCTCCGTCTTGCAAGCTGTAGAGACCCAGCTGCTTGGCCTCTGTTTCCGACACCTTACTCCAAGTGAGTTTGCATGAGGGCCCCCTTGAAGTGGCACCCGATTGAAGAAAAGCTTCTAAGAACAAGGAGAACGAGACTGAAGAGACCTGACTGAATTTCCCGAAGCAAATCTACCAAAACTATGAGGGCACCAACACTCTCAGAAAATTGAAGAAAATAAACGCAGACCGAATGATTGAGGGGTTGCGTATTTGATGTAGCCATGAGTGGGATCTGCCTCAGTATAGAAGGTCCAGCATTCCAGAAAGCCTTCCCCCGAACAGCTTAGCTGCACAGCAGCCGGAACAGTCTTGTGACTCGGCACCGACACATCTGGTGTGGGCTTCTTACGGATGCTTGTGGTGGTTTCCGTAGTCTTCGTTGCATTCGAAGTAGCCGAGTGCGAAGAGGAGTGATCACAACAGTAGAGGTAAACACCCTCGACTGTTGGGCAACATGCTCCGGCAAGTTTCAGCTTGCTGCAGTGCGGGCTGGCTGCGCACGATGCACTGCCCTTCACCAGTGCAACTGCAGAAGGCCTTGCACTTCGTCTCGACACTGTGTGACATTGCACGCATGCGTCCCCAGAGTCAAAAGCACCAGCAAAGAAAGAGGTGTCATTGCCTGTGGCACACTCTACCACAGCAAAGTCGAGATGATGTCTGCTCCCCTCTGGCTTGAACCGAGAAAATATCTGCCGCGAGCCCGGTTGCAATCTGAGCATACAGGCCTGACCGGCGAGTAATCTATTAGTGTACTCTCAGCGTCCCAAAAAGTCTTTCATATGAGCATAAGCCCCTTTGAAGCACTTATTTCATTTCTTGGGCTTTTCTTGAATGCAAACATCTGAGAGTTTTGCTGCGGCACAGATGCAGAATGCTGCATGACAAGAAGTACTGTCCAAAAATGTAGTACGGCATCTAACATGCCATACAGTCGACCGATTAGGGACTGTGCCGTCGGGCCGCACACGATCGCCGTGCAGGCGCAGAGGTATCTGGCGAGCACAAGCGAGGACCCAAAGGGTTAAACTGCACATAAACCTTAAAGCCCTTCCCGCACAGGCGTAATTCAACACTTCTCCGTTCAAGCACAGGGGATATTGCCTCCTAATGGAGGTCCCCACAACCAAGGCAGGACTCAAAAAGGAACACAGTATTGCCCTGTCGAAGTCTGTTAAGCATACTATTTTTCTTATGCACACTGATTCATCTACTGATTCATGCATGGACCTGCCGACCGGCCTTCCAACAGCAGGCACAGCACTCTCGGGCGCGTGACGCGCTCTGGAGCCGTGGCTTGCGGGAGACACCAGGAAGGGACGGGGAGGACATGAGCAAGCGGAACAACATGTCTCGTTTAAGAGGGAATGCGCGGTTCCCGAGTCTAACCAACGAAACTAGCAGAAAGGAGGCAGCTCAGAAGGGAGCCACGAGGATGATGTTAGACAAGAGGTGCTGCAAATCTGAAATGGGTCAGTCACGCAGTCAGCATCCCTCACGCAAACACCAGGCTGAACGTGAGGTGCACACTCACATACAAGCCCGAAGTGGCTACCGGAAAAATGACCGCAAACGAGATAGGGACAAGAGAAGGAGAGAAACACAAGGCAGAGCAAAAGGTAAGAAGGAGAATGCTGAAGGAGACCGCAGTATGCGAATCATGAATAAAGTGTGCCGCAGGGCCAGGCTTTCTCGACTAGACTAGACATCACATCAGAGGAGACAAGAAGATACCAAATGCAAGGTGAAGTGTATCTCGGACGGGACGAGGCATCGATCTGGAAAAGGAACACATCACAGTAGCACAATCAGGAGCCAGGACGAAATTAGATATGAGACAGAAGAAGTACAGTCAGAACATGATCCAGAACTGCCGCGGCTTGTCTAGGTCCTGGGGATGGCCCCGGCATGCCCTGGCTCAGCTTCCGCATGGTTGGAGCAAGCGAAATTCACGGGGTGGTCGCAAGCTTTCGGGTCAGCTGGGGCCCATGTCCCCGATGTGGATGCAAGAAAGCTTCTTCCGGTCTTTTTGATCGTTAACTGCACGATGCTCCCGAGGCTGGCGGCTTCTCTTAACCGACGCTGTGCATTCTGATGAGCCTCACCCTGCATTGGACGGTATGTAGATGACGTGCATTTATGGCTGCAGCCGCCAGCTTCGAATTCCATGGGAGGGCACGGGCTGCGGACTGCGCAGGGCACCGCTGCTGCTCAGAAGGCCAACTGCGACGCTTTGGGCACGCAGCCCGCGCTCTAATAAGGTCTGGTGCTGAAGTCAGTCATCCCAATCCTCAGAGTGCGGACCAGCTTTGCAGATCGCTGACCCGGATCAAAAACTGCTCATGAACAAAACCCTAATACAACTAGAAGACATGTGGCCCGAAAGCATCATTTGCGAAGAGTTTAGCGCTATGTAAAGTCAGAGAGTGAAGTACAAAAAGTCATAGAGTCAAGTGCACAGTTTGAGTACAGAGAATCTAGTGCATAGAGTCATATTGTCACAGAGTGAAGTGCATAGAGTCATCAAGTACAAAGTCCAGGTTTAGAGTTTAGGGTCTAGGGTTCAGGGTAGTCGAT
>CAJNJA010017652.1:307-10881 GCA_905231915.1 Symbiodinium necroappetens
AGCCCTAAACTTCCTAAACCCTGAACCCGAACCTTCCTCAACCCTAGGACCCAAAATTTCAAACGCCCAGAGACTCCAGCTACCCGACCTTCATGGGGTTTGTATAACCTACATATGTACATACATACATACATATATGTGTATATATATATACACACATATAATTAATATATAGATAGATAGATAGATAGATAGATAGATACTAGTACTTTCGGATGGGCAATGCCCAGCATTCCTCGTAGAACCCAGGGGTTTATATGGCATTTTCGGATATCCGGCATTGCTGCACCATGGTGCAGGGCTTCTCGCCTAAACGGTACATGTACTGAGCCGGAGTTTCTGAAGGTTCTGTCTTTAGGTATTTGGGTTTGGGGTAGAGGGTCAGGGGTGCTACATAACCCATCTGTGCAAGCTGCTTATTGAACTCGGGACTATACGCTGTAGTATAGAAGCCTGAATAATTACCAACATAATTCCTAAGGGTTCCGTATAACCGTATAATGTTTCTGACCTACAGTCAACTCGGAGTGTGCAGGTATATGTTTATCTGCATATGCATATGCATATGTATATATATATATAAGTATATACATAGGTCGATAGATAGATAGATACTGGTTCTTTGGAGGGGCAATGCCGAGCATTCCTCGTAGAACCCAGGGCTTTACATGCTATTTTCGGCAATTCAGTATTGCTGCTCTATGGTGCAGGGCTTTCTCGCAAACAAAAACAGTACATGTAATGAACCGGAGTTTCTGGAAAAGTTTTGTCTTCAGGCATTGGGGTTTGGGGTAGGGGTCAGGGGTGCTAACTGACCCATCTGTGCATCCAGCTGCTTATTGAACTCGGGACTATACGCTGTAGTATAGAAGCCTGAATAATTGCCAACATAATTCCTAAGGGTTCCGTATAACCGTATAATGTTTGTAGTAGAGTTTACCCCGAAGCCCCATTGAGATTGTTAAGCTTTTTGTATCCCTAGGCTTCCAAAGGACCCTTTTATTGGGTCCTTAAAGGGTCTAGGGCCCTACCGATAGGCCCCTAAGTAGTTCCTTTTTGGGCTCACCTTATAGGATTCTAAATATGAACCATAAAATTTAACTACTTAGGGGCCTATGGGTAACTATAAGGTCCTTGGAAGCCTAGAGTATGAATTGCAGAACTGAGGGGCCCTCGCTGAGACTTGACCCCGACCCCACATCCTATTTAGGCCCGAAACCCCAACATGCCGAACTCCAAGGGTTTACCCATAGGCTCCAGAGTAGTTCCTTGTTGGGATGACCTTGTAGGATCCTAAATATGAACCATGAAAAGGAACTACTTTGGAGCGTATGGGTAGGGTCTTAGGGTTTAGGGGTTTAGGGTTTTAGGGTTTAGGGCCTAGGGTGGCCGGTTTGGGACGGTCTAGGACATTTTCAGGTGCGTAGTTACTGTTATAGGAGCCTTCTAATAGAAGGTCTATATACCTTATAGAAGCCTTATGGAAGCCCTAAATACCCTAAACTCCCCACCTGTAGGTTCCTTTAAGTTTAGGGTTTGGGGTTTAGGGTGGCCGGTTGGGGACGGGGGCTGTTCCATCTCTTGAACCGACGGATCTTTCAGTCAAGGCTCGTTTCTGCGACGTGATAAGGAGTTTACGGCTAGGGTATCCGGCTCCCGGTTGTCATGGCGGGTCCTTAGGGCTGAGGGGGCTTTAGGTTAATAAAGGGGCCTTAACCTATTTTGGGGGTTCCTTGTTATAATTACACTATAATATACCCCATAACCCTGTTATAATTGTAGTATATTATACCCCAAAGCCCTGTTATAATTATATTAAAACATATCCCCAAACCCTGTTCTTATTATATTAAGGCCCCTACATGAGGGCTTAGTTTCCGGACCTTGCAAGTGCAAGACCTGTAATGGTCGTGCTTCCTCGGGGCGCGAAAGCGAAGCGCAAGCTAGTTGATGCACATGGGTAGTTCTCTAAATTAGGGTCCCTACGCACCCTTATAAAGAGGACCCCAAATGGGACCCTACTTTTGAGAACTGTCCACATGTAATTACTCGCCTAGCATGGCCAGTTGCTTGTTTCATGTTTGCTCCCTCACCCATAGAACCCTAAGCGCATGATTTTGGGGGCACAATATGAACCGTTTTGCGAGGTTGGTGCCACGGTGGTGGCAAGGGTGGTCCGCTTATCACAGGACCGCGCGGAATGTGTGCCCGACATGCTTGGTGCGGGTGGAGTTCATGGTGCATTGTAAACCCACGCCCCAGCAAGCCCCGAAACTTCGAGAATCAAGCTTTGCCTTGAACAAAATGTGGAAAGCTCACCCTATAAGCTCTGAAACCCGTAAGCCCTAAATGCAGACTCCTAAACTCCTAAACCCTGAAACCTTGATAAGCCCTCGCACACCGTCTTGGCCCCGAGCCTTTTCACCCTAAACCCTGAACCCCTAAACCCCTAAACCCCTAAACCCTAAACCCTAAACACTTAAACCCCTAAACCTCTAAACCCCTAAACCCCTAAACCCTATAAACCCTAAAGGAATCGGATGCGCTTTGCACTTCGATCTTCTAGGTGAGTGCAGAAAGCTGAGGGCTGGGACCACCCGGTAATTGTTTAGGTTTTAGGGTTTAGGGTTTAGGGCTTAGGGTTTAGGGTTTAGGGCTGAGGGTTTAGGGTTCAGGGTTCAGGGTTGAGGGTTTAGGGTTTCGGATTTGGGGTTTAGGGTTTAGGGTTTAGGGTTTGGGTTGAGGGATGAACGATTCCTAGGGCTCCAGGTACCTAAATCGTAGGTTACTGGCCATCTTATTTATACCCCAGTATCCGGTTACTCAGGTAGCCGGAGCCGTGGGGTGAGAGGGTTTTGGGGTTCGTTCATTTCTTCAGGCGCTGGTCGTCGTCTCCTGGTGCTCGGTTCAGCACTGCCTGGTTTGCGCGCCGTACCGTGGATCTATCAACCACTTGAAGATTCCAAGACAACGCGAAATTGCATCCTCGCGACCGTTTTCGCAAAGCCACAAGCAGGGAATGTGCAAAAAACGCGCCCCTTGTGCCTAAGGCACCCTAAACCCTCAACCCTAAATCCTAAAATTTCTGTGACGCCTGGCAGGTATCATAGTGGCGGTGGGGGAGACTCCACTCCAAGAGAAGGCGTCGGACATGATTGTTTTAGTTTAGGGTTTAGCGTTTTGGGGTTTAGGGTTTAGGGCTTAGATAAAAACTAATACTACTTTGAGGGTTCCTTATTGTAATTATGGTAGAGTGGGCCCCAATTCTTGCTATTACGGCCCCTCGTTTTATCTGCATTAAGTCTTCCCTAAACCCTTAGCCCTCAAACCCCAAAGCGCTAAACCGTAAAAATCCAATAGTCGCAAAACCCTAATCCCAAAGCCCTTAAGATTCCAACAGTGAAAACGCCCACTCCTAGAAGTTGGAGCTCTTGCATCCGCCTGCCATAGCATGCAGGCTCTCCTTGCTTGTGGTCATAGGGTTTAGGGTTTAGAGTTTCGGGTCTAGGGTTTAGGGATTAGAGTTTAGGGTCTAGGGTTTAGGGTTCAGTGTTTAGGGTTTAGAGTTCAGGGTCTAGGGTTTAGATTTTAGGGTCTAGGGTTTAGAGTTTAGGGTCTAGGGTTTACATAGAGTTTAGGGTTTAGGGTTCAGAGTTCAAACATGCCGAGTCCTCGAGCCCAGTTCCGCGGAGTGGTGCGAAAGCAGGACGTGCGCTTCTTTGAGGCCAGTGCTTGACACTTTTTTATGGGAAGTTCTCTAAATTAGGGTCCCTTTTTGGGGGCTCCTTAAAGGGATCTTTAAGGGCTTCTATAATAAGGTTTCTCTAAGGGTACGTTAAGGGTTCTATACATGGGTAGTTCTCTAAATTAGGGTCCCTTTTAGGTCCGCAGTATAGTACGGCACCCTTATAAAGAGGACCCTAAAAGGGACCCTAGTTTAGAGAACTACCCTGATGGTTGGGTGATTGATGTTGATGCTATTTAGACGCTAGGATGTAGGGCTACGGATCGTTTAATTCATTGTCATCGCATATAATTATTGCATGTATGCGTGCCCTAAACTTAAACCCTAAACCCTGACCCCTATACCGTTGGAAGTCTCATTTTGTTGTTCAGGGCTTGGAGAATGGCTCAGGGTCCTTGGCCGTATTGGGTTTGTGGTTTACACAAAAGGAGTTGGGTTGTTTTGGAGGCAGTGGTGGAGTTTGAAAACTTAAGAACCGACAAGTAGGGAGTAGTAATACTACCCCTGATAGTCCTTATATACTTCTAACAGCCCTACAACCCTATAAGCCCTAAACCGTCACCCTAAACCCTAAACCCTAAAACCCTTATAACAGCCCTAAGCCCTAAACCCTAAACCCTAACCGCGACATACCCCAAGGCCCCCATTCCGGCTGCAAGGGCCCACAGATTGAGACTGGTTTGGGTTTAGACCTAGAGAGCCCAAAAAAAACTTTAATGAAGGAATATACCTTAGGATCATAGGGGCCTTCCCTAACCCTCCTACATTGCTTAATTGAGAGGTATTGGGTTCTCTGGGGAGTTTGGCAAGCAAGGCTTCCAGTTGACGCTGCGGGACGAGGTTTTCCTAGGCACACTTCCAGGGGACCCTTCTTAAGCCTATACAAGGGACCTTATTGAGAGGGTCTTTATCCCCAAGGGTCCCCCTAATCTCAACTCCCAGGTTTCGGCGCTTTCGGCCGTTACGCTGTTTTTGTTGCAGCTTCGGGGGTATGAATTCAGGTCATACAAATCTGGTCAGGCCCTATAATGAACCCCACATTCGAACATCTCTGGACGGAAGCTCTCCGCAAGCCACCTGGTGCCTTAATCATATGAAACACAACTGCCCAAACCCTGAAACCCTAAACCCTAAACCCTAAACCCCTAAACCCTAAACCCTAAACCCTAAACCCTACCCCTCCAAAACAATCAGAATCCTATGTACCCTTAGCCAACACACGATCCTAGACTCTAAACCCTAAACCCTATACCCTTAGGGTTTAGGGTTTAGGGTTTAGGATACCCTTAGCCAACCCACGATCCATGTTCCCATCATCGAGCTCATAGACGTCGTACAAGCATGTCCTTCGACTCGCGTCGTGAGCTGGCTAAGATTCGGAACCCTCCCTGAACCCAGAGAACCCAATACCCCTTAATTAAGGAGTATACCTTGAATCAGAATATTAAGGCCCCTATGATCTTAAGGTATATTCCTTAATTCCCCTATAAACCTTATAGATCCCTTTAAGGAGATCCCTTTAAGGAATCTTTTTACGGTTTTATATTCCTTAATTAAGGGCTATATTGGGCTCTCTGGGAAGAGAAGCCTTAAGTCGGTCGTCTGTAAGGGGATTCTGGGATAGACCCTAAACCCCTAACCCCCAACCCCTAATCCCTAAACTTCCTAAACCCCCAACCCCTAAACCCCTAACCCTGAACCCTAAACTTCCTAAACCCTAAACCCCTAAAGCCGCACACTGTACACAGGGCTTGTAGTTAAATGACCTTTAGGACTTTAGATTCGGAGGCAGGTTCGAGACTTCCCTCTCTTTCTAGCAGGGTAGGTTAGCCTTTACTTAGGGGCGGAGTAGGTAACCTTTTAACCTTTTGGGGCTTATGTAAACCCATTATAATTCAAAAGGTTAACCCTTTTTGGGCTAAGGTACTCGGCCCCGAAGTTTAAGACTTTGAATCCTTAAGGGGGTCCATAAAGGTTCTATAAGGGTACTATAGGGTTTAGGGCTTACTTTGTAGTAGGGTAGGTAGCCTTGAACATTTTTGGGAGGACACTATAGTGCCTTTACAATAATCCCAACGAGTAAGCTTTGCTTCTAAGAGGATGCTGGGCAAGTAAGTACTATACAACTGCTTTGTTGGTTTGGCTTCACTCTACATGCAGGATATCATGACAAGTGAATTCGGTGTGTCTGTGTATGTTCGTACAGGCTATTGCGACATGCCCGAATCCCGAAGTGAATCTGTTGACAGTGTATGCTTATGCTATGCAAGTATAAAGTAACACCAGTGTAACTGCTGCCGCTTTTAGTAGCGACGGAACGGTGGCAGTGGTATTCTGTAGTCGTCGTCGTCGTCGGTTTTGTAGCGGTTGCCGTCGTTGTACGCAGACATCTACTGACACGTGCGATCAAGTTCTGAGCTCCGCAGTTGCTTTTGCCCCTGCCCAGCTGGTGCTAGCTACCGGACGAAGAAGCATGCAGCATTTCGGGTTTAGGGTTTAGGGTTAGACCAACTCTCCGGCGCACGTAGCCTTGCCGTGGTTAGTCCGGTACATTGGACACACTGCTAGTTGCCCATAGGCTCCTAAGTAGTTCCTTTTTAGGGCTCATATTTAGAATCCTATGAGGTACCCCCAAAAAGGAACTACTAAGGAGCCTATGGGTAGTTTCAACATTGAAACTAGTATGGAGTGGAGCTGAACAAGCTTGTGCAAGGCAGGAAGTCCAATCTCAGCCCGCTAATTTACAGGCACCTCACATACCATCATGCCGTAATCCCTTAAGATCTTACTACTTACTACACTTGAGCTTATTGTCTCAACCCTAAACCCGAAACCCCTAAACCCCCTAGAGCCCCTAAGCCCTAAACCCGCATATGTCTCAACCTATCGCCCCAAAGCCCCCGAGAGCTCACGGGGTTTAGGGTGTATACAGGGGCCTTGATGGCTCAGGGGGCCCTCCAAGCCCCAACTCAAGCATGAAATGTTGTAGTGCTGGCGCGCCTAAAGCCCACGCAACAACCATTTAGGGTTTAGGGGTTTAGGGTTTAGGGCCCTAAAGTCCGAAATGACCTGATAAAGCCGTATCATCCCTCTGCAAAGCCCTCAAAGCATCCTGTGTAACCCCTAAAGACTCTAAGACCTTAGTAATTCGTAGCCTGGGCACTTGCTGCCCACCATGCGCAACACTGCGTTTGTTGGCGGTTCCGGCACTGGCGTGGGAGGTGGGATACCTGGCCTTAAACACGCCAAAGCCCCATACCCGAAACCCTAAAATTTAAAACCCAAAACCCCGAACCCATCTCAACCCCTATCCCCCAAACCCTAAACCCTAAACCCTAAACCCTAAACCCTAAACCCTAGCCTAAACCCCAAAACCCAAAAGACCCAAAAAACCCTAGCCTAAAAAACCCAAAAGACCCAAAAACCCAAAAGACCCAAAAAAACCCGAGCCTAAAAAACCCAAAAGACCCAAAAAACCCGAGCCTAAAACCCTTAGGGGGGCCCTGGAGGCTTCCTCTCCCAGAAGGTTTAGGGTTTAGGGGGGTGTCTCATCTTAGGAGTTTACGTTTTTTTTTTTTTAAGGGGTTTAGGGCATAAGGGCTTTAGTTAGGGTTTAGGGTTTAGGGTTTAGGGGGGGTTTCTTATCTTAGGAGTTACAATTTATGGTTTAGGGAAGTATCCATAGGCTCCTTAGTAGTTCCTTTTTGGGAATAATTACCATATAGGATTCTAAATTCTATCTTCGGATATACCTCTATGGTTTAGGGAAGTATGTAGTTCTCTATATTAGGGTCCTTTTTATGGTTCCTTTTATAAGGTTTCTATCTTAGGAATTACTTGTATGGCTTAGGGAAGTATCCCCCATAACAGCGGAGTAGCTGAGTAGGTAACCTTTAACCTGTTGGGGCTTATATAACACTACTATGATTTGAAAGGTTAACCTTTTTTGGGCTAGGATACTCAGCCCCTAAGACAGTATTTAGGACCCTTTGGGTCTAAGGCTTGCTTCAATTCAGAGGTCCCTGTTGCAGGGCTTCTCTGAGAGCTTTGTCGGGTGCGTCTGCCTGGGTTTCTGCTGGGATTGCTGGGTTTACATCGGTGCACAACGATCTAGACATACGTAAGTTTAAGTGTATAATATATATATATATATATACATATATTTTCTTATTTATATATATATACATATGTACACATATATAAATAGAGAGAGATGCATCGATAGATGGATGGATATATCGATAGATATCTAGACAGAGAGATAGATAGATACATGGGTTGATTGATAGTTAGGTAGGCAGGTAGGTAGGTAGGTAGGTAGATAGACAGATATTTAGGTAGATAGATAGATAGATTGATAGATAGATAAATACAAATTGATAGATAAAGGTATAGATATAGCATACATGTGTGTATATATATATATATGTACACATATACATGTGCATATAAACACATTATACACAGTAGGTGCACAGCTACATTTAACATTATATGATCTATATATATATATATACATATGTGTGTGTTTATGTGTACACACATATATATATATACATATGTATGTTGTATATAGAGAGATGTGTATCTGTATACTTTTTTGCAGATGCATATCTTTCTCTACTTGTATATCTACATCTGTGTCTGTATGTATACATATAGATAGATAGATTGATAGATAGATAGAGATATAGATAGATAGATAGATAGATAGACATACATGAGATTATATATATATACATACATACATGCATACATGCTTACATATATATATATGTACACGTAAGAAAACACAGGCATAGCATAACTATATGAGCAAATGCATTTGCATTTGGGCATGTGTACCATGCACGCGTGTTCCATCTGTGCCAGGCATGAAGTTTCCCATGTCAGCGAGAGAGCGCGATGACCTCATGGAGCTCAGCGACGTCTCCTTCCTCTCAAGGGAGAGGCCGGGGGCTTAGGGTTTGGGGTGTTGGGTTTAGTACTTAGGGTTTGGGGTTTAGGATTTAGAGTTTGAACTGAGGGTTTAGGATTTAGAGTTTAGGGGCCCTCCAAAGCAGAAAGCTTACTAAGGATCTTCAGGTTTTTTCGAGATCTGTTGCTCTGGGGATGGCTTTGGGAGAGTCCCCGATCTCAGGGAGCAAGATGAAACAAGGAAATGTAAGTGCTTTAGTGGTCATTACGGTTGATGATCAAAATCCTGCATTACCCATAATAAGGAATATACCATAACTCCCATAGTTTAGGGTCCTCAAGGTAATGCAGGATTTATATCATCAACAGTTAGTCCTCAGTGATCATTAGTGCACATAATACTCCCACGATGGGAGATGTTTAACACTGCTGAATCTTGATCCTTCGATTCATCACTGCGTCGCAGGCCCATAATCTGAGCGCGGGTGGGCATTGAGGCCCCCTACCCTCCTCCCCCCGCCCCCGTAAGGGTCCCGATGACGTAATATCCGGACCCTTACTACACCCAGAGAACCCAATATCCTTTAATTAAGGACTTGAGCTCCAAAGTATAGAGGCCTTAAGATTGTGATTTAAGGTATATTCCTTAGTGAAAGGGGTACTGGGTTCTCGATGTTCGTAAACGGCATGTACTTTGGCCCCAAAGTACACTAAAAAAAAAGGGACTGTTTTAAGGCCAAAGGAAATACCTCAGGGTCCCTGTGACGTAATATCCGGATCCTTAGTATTCCCGTTTTGGGGGACAGGGATTCAGCGAATCAGGTACATTCAGCCATTCAGATCAACCCCAGGTTCGAGGCTGCCGAGTGAAAAGCCTGCTTAACTTCAGAACCTGAACCCCCAAACCCTAACCTCGGAACCCTAAACCCTAAACCCTAAGTTCAGAGCCCTAAACCCTAAACCCTAAACCCTAACTTCAGAACCCTAAAGCCCTAAACCCGACACCCTAACTTCAAAACCCTAAACCCCAAACCCAAAGCCCATAATCCTCTAAGACCCAATGAAGCCCTTATCGAGCCCTTGAAGGAGCTCTTTACGGGTTTCAGGTGCCTCTAAGGGTTCCTTATTCTCAGTTCTCCCAATAGCCGACCATAAACTTTGTTGGGGTTCTTATACTTTAGTAGTAATCTGACTTTTTAGCCTCTAATTTCCCTGGCTTCTTGGGGAAGTAAGTATTTGCAGCAACCCCTTTAAACCTTAAAGGAGTAAACCCCTAAATCCCTAAAACCCTAAAACCCCAAACCCTAAACCCTAAACCCTAAAACCCCACTTACAAGTGGAGCAGCCCCGGCCCACAGGTACGACGACGATGGAAAAGATATGTCCGATGAGTCCGACCAGGACTGGCCGGGGCTCAAAGGATAATTACGGTTTTAGGGTTTAGGGTTTATACAGATGGTTTAGGGTCTAGGGTTTATACAGATGGTTTAGGGTTTAGGGTTTAGGGGTTTAGGGGTTTAGGGTTTAGGGTTTATACAGATGGTTGAGGGTTTAGGGTTTAGGGTTTTTTACAGATTGTTAAGGGTTTGGGTGCGGTTTGTGATTTAGGGTTGAGGGTCTGGGGGATCCTTCCAGGGGTGTCTCATTCCACGCTCTCCCGGATTTGCGACGATTGGTCGGGTTAAAGGTTCTGCCAGTTTGCCTCCTTGTTGATATCGCTATCATGGAGGGTGTATCCGTGACCCGATTTTTTAGGAGTTTGCTCGTGGTTACGGTATAATAAGGGAGCAGAAGAGTTACCAATACTATGCCTTCGGGTTCCTATTAAAAGTACAGGTTATTACATAGGATTGCACGAAGAGAGTTCGAAAGCCTGTAATTCGGGCGAAGGCTCAGAAGGTCTTTGAACCTT
>CAJNJA010017653.1:235-10517 GCA_905231915.1 Symbiodinium necroappetens
TAGAACCCAAAGTAGGTCATATTTGTATACTTGGAGCCGGTACGGTAGGTTTAAGTTTAAGAGCCTCACGCGGGACGGTGCCTCGGCCGACTCCTTTCTTGCAGGCATAGCCACCCTACCCTAAAAGGACGACGATGACATTTTCTCATTATTTTATCATGGTAGGCATAGCCACCCCATTCTGGGACGACGATGACAATTTTGTCATTAATTTTAGCATGGTGGTCGCGATGCACATGGGTAGTTATCTAAATTAGGGTCCCCTGGTAGGTCCGCAATATAGTACGGCACCCTTACAAAAGGGACCCTAAAAGGGACCTTAATCAAGTGAACTACCCCACCGATGCTCCAAGACCATGGCAAAACATCACGCGAAAAAAGCAAGTGCTCCGGAAAAGCCTCCACCCTTGCAACCCAGACCCGGACCCTCAACCCTCATAATTCAAGATGCTTAGGGTTTAGGGTTTAGGAACCCACGAACTTCTCCAAAGCACTTCTGAGGCGACAACAAACCCATGTGGACCCTCGATAATTGGAATGGTCTTCGATTTAAGAGTTCTCTACTCGGGCTTTATAGGGTAGGATTTTGCAGGGTTTGCGTCTGTGGGTTCTTTCAACGAGCTTTCACAGGGGCACTTGTATTCAACAAAACACCACGCGAACCGAAGGAAGCCTATCACTACTTAGGTCCCTACACCTGCGGCTGAGAGCTTCAGTGTGCTTAAAGTATGCAGAGTGCGAGGACTTGGGGCCGCAAGACCGCCTGCGGTTTGGTTCAGGTGTCTAGATTTGGCCTCGGGTCTATAGCAAGCGCCCCACTCTGCCAGCCAAGCCTCCAGCCCAACTGAAGCTGCACGTAAAGCTCTTAACAAATCGAATAGGGCTTCAGGGGCAATGGTAAAACAATGACACAGCGAGCAGGTGGGCAGGGACTCAGTAAGCTACAGCATCGCAAGAGTCCCTCAGCCCACCGATCTATACACGACTGCGAGGCGGCAGCGCTGGGCACAGCCCGCGTCGCGGCGTACACGCAGATGGGGCTCCAAGTCAGGGCTGAGCCGTTGTTACACGCAGATGGGGCTCCAAGTCAGGGCTGAGGGTATACTATAGAAAACCGTTGCAGTAAAGAGCGCTAAGGAAGAGTGTTCGTCATTGTTGCAGTACGGCCCCTTTATGAGCGTGAGATGTGTGCACTGAGACTGAAGTTACGATGCTGAGCATCGTGCCGTGCCAGAGTTACCTCACCAGCTCAAACCGCTTTACCCTAAACCTTACACCTTATGAAAAACAAAACGTTTGTGAACCAAAGAAACTGCATAATCAAGTGACTAAAACATGTATAAAACCCTCAGAAACCTAATCCCGAAAACTGTCAACCCGAAAGCCACAAGCCCTCAACACTCCATCCAGGCAGCAGCGTGATAACGGTGATCACAGTGGCCACGACGCGCTGCCTGCAAAGATTCGAGCTTTGTAGGCTGGAAGCAAGCAATTCGACGATGGAAAACGACTGCCGAGAATCGCCTGATAGAGAGCTGGCGATTGAGATTGTGCAGGTTTAAGATCTGTTGGTTTCGAAAAACATGTTAGGGCTCCAACGTCGTCGCAGGTTCCTACGCCTGAACCTACGTCCGAAGATTTAGATTTAACCCTGAAGCCCTGAAGTGCACTTCTCGCGCCAAAGTGGAGATTCTCCCGAAACCTCCAACTAGAAACCTGATATGACCGATGATCCAAGTCAGCGGACTTGTCAACAAGCGCAGTGGGAACACAGCTCAGGCGGTCTACAGAAAGTCAAGCCTGGATCATGACTGAAAATATCTGCAACTGCAGGAAGCGAACGAGATGGCAAAGCAGAACTGACGAAAGTGCTCACTCCGGCCACAAGCCCTCAAAGAATGCGATGCACAGCAAATAGCTGAGTGAATGCCAAACAGAACGGACCTACCCAGACGCTGCATTTCTGAATTGCACCAGATTTTGAATGGGACCTAACATCAGAATAAGTGCCTCAGCTGTACTGCAACCTAAACAGCTACAGGGTCTAATCAAAACCAAAGAGACGCGTGATGCATACAACCCTGGATTTCAACCGTTGTTTACAGGGTATATACAGGTAAGGTAAGTTCACTAAAAATCCTATACTATACGCAGCAGGTTGATGGTACGTTGAAGATTGGATTGAAAGCTCAACTTTTGATGGGCCACTGGTTCATGAAGTCTTGTGGAAAGGAACAAGTATGGTCTCATTTGTCCTAACCCTAAACCCTATTCCCCAAACCCTAAACCCTAATCCCTCAAGCTCACACCCTAAACCCTAAACCCTGGGATTGAAGGCTGTGCAGCTTAAGATTCGAGGAAAGGGCCTGCTTCGGTTAGGATTTATAATAGGGCCTTAATAGGGTTTAGGGTACAGGGTTTAGGGGTTTAAGTTTAGGGTTTAGGGGTTTAGGTTTAGTGTTCAGGGGTTTAGGTTTAGGGTTTCGGGGTTTAGGGCTAGGGTTTAGGTTTAAGGTGTCCTAGTCACAGGCCCACAAGTCCTGAACCAATATCTCTTGCAGATGTCCAGCGGGGTTCTTGAAGCATTGCAGAAAACGTGAAGCATGAAGCAATGGAGCAACAGAGGATTCTGGGTTCAAATGTCCTGACACGGGATCCTAAACCATCCGAGGCCCTGTCAACCACTCACAAGGCACTACCCGGAATGAGCTAAGATCCGGCCCCGCACTCTATAAGTACACCAGCATAAGGTTCGCAGTACATGTATAGTATGGCATGAGGCGACTGTGCGGGAAGCCGACAGTAACAGCCCGGATTGCCGGCCTTATGACATTTTTGGTCGGCTGGTACTCTGGATTTATCCGGAAGTCTGGCATGTGCTCCTGCCAGCAAGGTTGTGGCATGAGGTCATTCCGGTCTGTGCATCTAAAACTCCGATACTCCGATATTAGAGCTTAGAGCCAACGGCTTCAGGCTCAGGGCTTGAGGTGGCCATTCGGACTGCGTCGTGAAAGCCTGTAAGAATCCCGGGGTGGTCTTATGGGCGCGGGCGGGTGCGAAAGAAGATTGCCAACACAATCTCCTGGACCACCCGGGGCCTTTGAGGACTTACAGCTCAGTTCACAGACTCAGCCAATCGACGATATTGGGCTCAGCACGGCTTAGAGCTTGCAGTTGCTTTGTTGAGTAGGGCTCTGGTGTTTTGTGTTGGTGAGGAGCTCGAAGGTTTGGGATTTCGGGCTGAGGCATTAGGGCCGTTACGGCCTGGGCTGCTGCAACAGCGAGAGGCAAAACTTACCGACATGAAGCTTGCATTGGCCTTCTTGAACGAAGGGTACCTCAAGTAGGGTTCCTTATCATGTGAGTCGGGTCCGATGTTTATGGAGATGGACCTTTACTATTGCCTCCAAGTGTCTGCCTTCTTTCATGCAACGGGAAAACCTGAGAATACGCCCGATGAGCCCTAAACCCTTGCTGACATTTGGTTTTACGGCTTAGGGTTTTAGTTGTGATTCCCAGAAGATTCCCAAACCGCCGCAACCGTGCGCCGCACGCCAAGGCCGCGATCCCCACCCCACATGTTCGATCCGAAACAGGGTTTAGGGTTGAGGGCTACAGACAGGCTTCGAGTTTACGGTTTAGGGAAACAGGAAGCGACACGAATAGCATGCCATGACCGTGACCGAATACTAGGCTAGCATGCCCAGTATGAGCTGCACACTCAACGTCGCATCCTCCCAGGAACCGATACAAAAAAGGGGTCCCAAAAATCTGAGAAGCTACATCCACAACTTGAGCACGTTCTCAACACAGCACAAGCACTCAAGACTGGACCCCTACGATTTCAAAGGCCTAAACCGAACCCCTGAAGTCTCAAAGTCCTCAAACGCCCCGAACCTCGAAGCTGCCCTTAACCCTAAACCTTCGGGTTTAGGGTTTCGAGTTGAGGGAACCTTGAACCTTCCGGCTTAGGGTTTCGGGTTTTAATGAACCTTGAACCTTCGGGTTTAGGGTTTTAGGGAACCTTGAACCTGAGGGTTTAGGGCTTGGGGTTTTAGGGATCCTTGCAGCCTTGAACGGGTGCGAGGAGTCCCGGGTCCTGCTTGACCCGTGCCCCTGCGTGCCCGGCCTCAGAGAATCGAGAGCTGAGTTTGCTGGGG
The DNA here is from genome assembly GCA_905231915.1 of Symbiodinium necroappetens. NCBI lineage: Eukaryota > Dinophyceae > Suessiales > Symbiodiniaceae > Symbiodinium > Symbiodinium necroappetens. The sequence continues at coordinate 4,396 of CAJNJA010017653.1, forward strand.
GTCAGCGAGTTGGTGCAGGGGTAATTAGACGTAAAATCATAAGAACAGTAAGAAGCAACAAATTATAATAGTAATAACAATGATCATCACGATACTAATGCTGATATTGATCAAAGTTCATAACAGCAATAATTACTAGCAGGAATAAGCACCGCATCACAATAATAAAAACAACAGCAATAGTACAACGCTAGAAGGGTCGTTGTCCTCCTCCGTCTCGTCGTACAGTAGTATAGTAGACGAGTAGGGTGGGAACCTAGACCCAAAAGCACAAAGCTCCGAACCTTGAACGGGCGCTTGGCTTCAGACTCTCGCGAACGCCCCAGCATGTTGGACAAGACCTACAACTGAAGTGAAGTATGCGACGTAGTTGAAGTGAACTATGTGATGAAGCGGTTGAACGGTTGTATATGCTTTGTACAGAGAGAGAGAGAGAGAGAGGGTGGGGAAAACAAAAGAGATGAAGGTTTTCCAGTGTCCCCTGAACATTGGGGGGTATCTCTTCTTCCCCCTATTCAGCTGAAACAAGGAAACCGCGGCCCAAAGTCAAAACAAAACTAGAGGACCAAGATATTGCAAGGTATGGAGGTCTCCATGTCCACAAGCTACCTGCAGACGGCGCCAGCATGTTATGACGTGAACGAAAGACTCCAACAAACTGGAGACCCAAAATCCTGAAAGCCAAACCTCAAAGCCTTAAAGTGTTTGCTGAACACCGAAATTGTGAAGGGAAGAGATGCAGATTCTTAGGGTTGGGGGTTTTCCCGAGCATTGCATTCGAAGCAGGAGTTTCCAGGTATCAGGGTTTTGGTCGTGAGATTTCGGGTGCAGGCATTCGGAGCTAGCGGTCTGTGATGAGCCCTAAACCCTAAAACCTTATACCCCTGAACCACCAAGGGCAGTGCAAAGACAGCTTCCATTTTCTTTGCATCCACGGCTTTGCGTGCCTTCTTCTCCTTACGCTGTGGATCTCAGAGGTCTGGGAGATTACGTATTGGAGTGGCCTTGCTATTCTAATTAGAATAGGGGGTACGTAGTATAACCCTATATAAGGAATAACTGTAATTTAATCTATAGTATTATAGCGGTTCCGCGGCAGGCAGCAACGCGAGATGACATCTCCCAATGCCTTTCTCAGGTCTCTCTGAAAGTCCATGCAGTCCAAAACCATAAACCATAGCCCGTAGGTCCTGACGCCGACCCCGAAAAGCCTGAATCATGAAGTAGGATCTTTACTGAAGACCTCTTCGGAAATACAAGGATCCTCGGCCCCAGTGCTGGTTTTTATCTTGCGAAGTGCTTGTGCCAGAAACACCCGAGCTACTCTAAACAAAAGCCTCTGTGGGCCCTAGCAAGTAGTAGGTCTTGAGAGTATGGCAGAGGGTAGCTTGCAGGGTAGTTGCGAGGGGAATGCCAGGCTAAGATGGAGGAAAGCTCAGCAAATCTGACCCATTCGATGCCAAGACGTTAGCAGCTAGCGCCCCGCCTCGTAGAATCCAAACCCGAAAGTGACACCCTGAAACCCCTTTTTAAAACTTCAGCGAGACCGCGTCGGGTGAAGTTGGAGACGTTGAGTGTGCATTTTGCTGCCCGTGTCTTGCTGTGGGGTTTCATGGTGCCAGGGGTTTACAAGGCTCGACACATTGGGCACAGAGCCCAGCATGTCTTATCTTGAGTCTCGGCTTTGTTCCGCGGCAGGGTTGCAAAGCCTACCAAAAATACAAGACCCCACAGAAGCCTGCAGTCCTGGTAAACCCCTGAGCCTCAAACCCTACTAAACCCCAAATACACCCACAAAAACACCGTAGCCGGGCCAAGCCGTGACAAGGCCCGAGGAGCCAAGGTACTCGGCTTCAGGAGCCATGGAGGGTATGGGGGAACCCTGAAACCCTTGAACTTGAAAGCCCTATGATGATTACGTACTTGGACTCTCTTAGGGCCTTAGGGTCAGTCCTTGAGCTTCAAAAGCCTCTTGGGTGCCAGCTGCACACCTGATGCATGCGTTGCAAGCCCTCTTTGGGCTTTGGGCTTCGGGGCAGGGGTACGGGGACGCAGTCAGGCAGCTGAGTCTAGGCCGCGTTTTAAGAGCTCCTGTAAAGCATCCATAAGGCTTCCAGAACGAGGGTTCTGTGGATTTTGTATAGGAGCATTACCAGTCGTCAGAATGGGTCCTTGGCTTCTAGTATTCTATATTGTCATGGGGGACTAAAGAAGCTACCATTCTTCTTAGCTCTTGCGGCCCATGGGGCTCCTGATAGCATCTGATAGCACAAAGCATGTACCATAGACTTTCGAGTCCAAGGTGAGCTTGATTCGATCAACAGGTGGAGCCTGGCGATTTGTGGCCTCCAAACATCTCCAAACCCTAGAGCCGCAATTTAGACTTTTATCAGTTCAGTAGAGTGCCGGCTTTGATACAATTCTCGGACTGACTAAGCTCACCCTAAACTTCTCTACACAATAAACCTTAACGGTGCTGTCTTCTCTTGTTCTTTCGTGCTGTACTTCTTATGAGCGGCTCGTGCTGCTATACAGCATGTAAGCATAGCCTGAGGACAACAGTGATCCATGCAAGAGTCGAGCCATAAACCCTTTCAGGGTCCATTTGGTCCTACAGGGACCCTGAACAATCAGGCGGTCCATGTTGCCTAAAGTCTGTTGATGCGCTCTGCCGCTACGCGGATCTGCAGCAGCTCAGTTTTAGCTGTAGGACCCAGACAGGCTCTCTTCACCGGAGGTTCAGGGCTTGAGAGGTTTTTCGGTCTGAAGTTTAGAAGGATAGAACCCTAAATTTCTAAACCCTAAACCGAAGGGTGAAATCCTAAAGCTCTAAACCCTAAACCCTATAGAGAGTACCACCAGGGCACGGTACTAGAGGTACGAGGAGGAGGACTTGGTCTTTCTTCGGCGTGGGGAGTGTCGGAGGTTCAGGGAATAAGACTTTAGGGTCCGAGTGGCAAGTGGACACACCTAAACTAATCTCGAAACAGGCCCCCTGTAGGGCAACGGCGAGCTTTTACATTGCGAACGCAAGGCACTTGGCATTTAGATTCTTCAGCGATGGTGTCGACCCCTGAACCATTGACACAGCCCTAAACCCTAAACCCAGGCCCCTTTTCCTTGAAGGCCCGGATATTGATATTTTTGAAAGCCCCTCTCTTTAAGGGCCCTAACCTGCTAATCAGGATCCTTGTCAGTTTAGGACGAGTCGGATGTATGAATCAAGCCTTTAGGGTTTAGGGGTTTACCTGCAACCGAAAAGACCTACCTTTCTAAGGAACTATATATAGAAACCATAATAAGGAACCCTAAAAAGGTAGGTCTTTTCGGCTGCAGCTAGGGTTTAGGGCATTGGGGGATCCGAGAGGCCAGAACTCTGTCTTTAGGTCGTTTGATGGCTGCCGCTCTCTGTATATTGAAAGTCGCTGCCTCATGTGCATAGGGTTGAGGTACTAAGAACAATGACAAGGTCTTCATGTACCGTTCATGATGCTTAGTCCAGTCTTGCAGTATGGGGACTGTTCTACAGGAGCACTGTGCTTAGTTTCGAAATGCCTGTATAAACTCCAAACTGCCACAACATATTAAGGTCTCCCTACCTCGATCCACAACACATCCCAAACCCCTAACCGGCGCACTGGCGGCTAGACCGACAAGCCTTAAACCAAGAGAACAAGCCAAACCCTAAACCCCAAACCACCCTAAACCCTAACCTCCAACCCTCCTAGGAAGCCTTTCAGCAACCCATCCCTACCCAGACCTTCCAACATCTTTTCATTAAGGAAATATGCTGTAAGTCATTCTAGGGATCCAACTCTATTTTGAGGGAAGCTCTTTAAATAAAGAGGGATATTGGAAGGTCTGGGTCTGGCGAAATAAAGCCCGCAAGTATTCAGAAACCTGCCTCGACCGTCTTGCTTGGCATGCACGCGACGTTGCGCTTGATGTGGCATGTTGGCTTTCCCTGCACATGGGTAGTTCTCTGAATTAGGGTCCCCTTAAATGGTCTTTTTTTTTATAAGGGTGCCATACCATATAGTATTTGGGACCTAAACAGGGACCCGCGTTTAGAGGCCAGCTGGGAGCTGTAGGGTTTGGGGTGTAGGGGTGAAAGATTCCAGCAGTAGCAGAGGCTCATCGCAGCGATGAGTGGCCTCTTAAATCCCCAAGCCCTGGACCACGAATTGACCAACAAAGGATTACATCCGTGCTGGGATTGAGAGGAGCACATAGGAGAGAACAAAACAGCGACAAAAGCAAACGAAGAAGGGACGTGCAGGGGGATGTGTTCGTAACAGCTGAGGTCGCGGCTGTGTCCTGAAATTATGGCTGCAGTAGTTTCTGCTTCTGTTGCTGTCCTTAATGTCTGTCCCTTCTGCATGCGAAGGACTCTTCATTGAAGCTTCTGTGCTTCAAGGTGAGACTCTCGATTCGTTGCCCACACACACAACGGGATACCGAGTCAGGCCGCACCTTTTTCTGGTCTATTATTGACACCTACTCTCAAGCCGTCGTTAGGACAACGGGCTAGGGTATTCAGTGTTCAGTGGTCCCTGCGGGTAGATGAACCCTGATGAACCAGCATGTCGGAATCCACCCAAGAGGCATGTGCTCAGTTCCCTCGGCTCCGGCCTGCTGTAGCTGCTGTAGGCTCAGCAGCAACCGCAGCAGAATCTGACCAGACACGATGGGAAAGGGGACTTTCTGGGTCTGCAGGCGCAAAAAAGGTTGACCCGAAGGCACGACAAAGTCTGGCTGAGGGTTTAAGCTCCATGGAGGGTTTTATAGGGACAGGATATAGGCCCCGACACTTCTAGGGGGCCATTTCGTGCCTAGCGGAAATTCCAAACCCTAAACCATCACACACCCCTAGACCTTATTAACCCCAGTTCCTAAGCACTGGAATCCGGAAGCCCGAGCTTGCAAACCCCTTCCCTAAATCTGGGCCCCTGCCCTAGGCCTGAGTACCTTTGCCCATGGCCCATGATGCCTCCTCCCTGAACGCCCTGTGTATCTATGGTAGGATTTTTTTGTTTTTCTTTGGGGTGGGTTCGTGTGCATCGCCAGAGTTGAGGGTTTGGGGTCGGAAAGAGGATGAAGATAACCGCCACACAACCCAAACTTTGACATGCCACATAGACAAAACAAACCCAACCCCGAAACTCCAAACTCCTGTTCCTTCCATGACCCCATATACTTTGTCTACCTGTCTTCCTATAACTCCCACCCGTGCCTGTTACCTAAAACCCCGAAACCTAGAGCAGTGGTATGGGAATTTCTTTAGGGACCCTTGTATCAGCCTTTCAAAGGAAGAATAGAATACTAAACCCTAAACCCCTAAATCCCCAAAATCCCCAAAAACCCTCGGGCCGACCTTTGTCTGCACCCTAAACCCTACATCCCCAAGCCCCCAAAAACCCTAGAGCCGACCTTTGTCTGCAGGGTTTTGATGTGAGGGCTCCGGCACGGCATCAGGCAGAGGGGGAGAAGATCTCCCGTCCGCCTCGGGGCCTGCCCGTCTGGTCAAGGGTTTAGGGCTTATTATGGGGTTTTGGGGGTTTTGGGGCGTGGGGTCGAGAAGGGGTATTCACCCTTCATCCAGCAGGTACCAGGTTCGGCATAGTAGGCATCCCACCATGCACCCTTGAAGCCTTGCAGGAACAAGCTGAATGGAAGTCCAATGAAACCTGGAATTTGAGTCCCCGATGCTACCCCGAGAAGCCGTGAGTCCATGTCCAGGATTCACGTTCAAGGTTCTGCTTTTGAAGAAGGATCCGCTTTACTACGCTAAGCCGTTAAGCCCACAGATCATGCAGCACGACGCTCCTCGACACAACACTGAAAACGGAGGCACCATTTTTTTCGTCTGCTGCTCCCGTTGATGTCAGCCTGCATGGTCAGGGCACATGTGGGAGGCATTAGGATCGAACTTGCTTGCATCAAGCTGCGTGGTTTGTGGTTGTAGCACCCCGCGAATACAGCATAACATAAGAAACCACAAATCTCTGAATCTGGAGCTTCGGCACTCCACGAGAGAAACTGCGCCACGTGTCACTGCTGTGCTGGTGCTGCTACTATTGATGCTACTGCTTCTACAACTAGTTACTACTACTACTACTACT
>CAJNJA010017654.1:0-10881 GCA_905231915.1 Symbiodinium necroappetens
ACGTACCGACGCAGGGAGTGGAAAATGAAAATCTAGAGCTTCATGAAAGGCTTTGACACTCGTGTTTTAGTTCTTTCCCTCAACATCCAAACCGCCAGCTGTCTGGCCAAAGGCAGGACGGCTGGATGAAGAGAGATGGCTGAATGAAAGGGGTTGTGTGGGGGCGCCATCCTTTCATGAACTCTTCCGTGCAACTAAGCCAGCATGCCTCATGCCATTTCTGAACCTCCCCATCTCCGTCAGCGTTCCACCTACCGTCTGTCCCAATCCGCCATTTGCACCGTACCCTAGGCTCTCAACAAGGCTCAAGAACTTTTCGTAGATCTTCCAAAGCATTTCGCATTGCATATTGCAGGGGCAGGGCTTCATGGAACATACAATTTGATTGTGAAGGCTGTCAAGTTCACACCAACAGCCGCTTCCCAACCCGTCAACAGCACCTGACCCCGTCACCCTCCCCAAAAGTTCTCAGAGATGTTTGAAAGCAACGTCCAAACCACCGGGCTTTAGGTATCAACTGGCCAGAGGGGGGACGGCTGAGGGGACGCTATCCTTGCATGAGTTCTTGCGTGCATCTATGCCACCCTGCCTCATCCCATCTCCTAATCTCCTTATCTCCCCCTGCATGTACCGGAAAGGTCTTGTAGATCCTGAAAAGCATTACTCATTCCATTTGCAGGCGCATGGCTTGATGGAACATACAACTTGGCTGGCCGTAAAAGGTGTCAAGTTCACACATACAGCCCCCTTCCCAACCGGCCAATGATTAGCACCTGACCCCATCACCCTCCCATAAAGTTCTCATAGACGTGCTGTGCGAAAGCATTCTCAACGTCCCAGCCACAGCCACCACTCATCAGGCACCATCCCGGGCTCGCCAAAAATGTTTTCAGAAAGTCGTAGGCAAACTCTCAGATTGATGACCGACCAAAGAAGGGATGAAAGCCTTGGGCATGACTTTGCTTTCAACAAACCTCTCAGCACGGATGGGCGAAGGGCGGGGGGATGGGGTGGATACTGACCTCTCAGCGCGGATGGTCGAGGGCGGGGTGGGGTGGATGAAGGGCGATGTAGGGCATGCTTGGATAGGAACGGGTGGATGGAATGGGCATGGAATGGCTGGACAAGCTTTGACCCACAAACCGTCCCCACAAGACGCTTTCCGTGGCTTCCAGACTCCGCCCTTGCCTCCTTGAATGAGTGCTTGCCTGCAACCTCTGAACTTCCTCATCCTCTGCAGCATTGATACTTTTTTTTGGTGCGACGCAGCACGTACTTTTTGTTCGCCTCCGTGTGTTTCAGTATTATGAGCCAGAAAAGATTGCCAAATAGCTCCTAAAGGTCCATGCCACATCTAATCATATAAAGGTTTAGGGGAGTTTCGTGGTTTAGGGTTGAGGGTCTGAGGTTTTAGGTAAGCGTTTCCCTTATTTTTTCTGAAGAGGCGACAGAGGTCGCAGGAAATATTAGGGTTGGGGTCGGCATGTCTGTGGTTTTGCTCCTGCAGCGGGAACTCGGAGATTTCAGCGCACATGTCATAGTGAATATTCCCTGTGGATCCGAAAGCTTACCGTTTTAAGGGGCGGCTATACGCTATAAAGGGGTCATAACCCACTATTTTGAAGGGTTGGGGGCTACAGGTCCGAGTAATCGCGATACGAATCAAATTCTTTTGAATCCTAAACCGTACAGTTTGGGGTTGGGGTTTGTTCAAAACCCACGTATCGTCAAACGGTCGCTTGACTGTTGATTCGACCCTACCAGGAAACACCTAACCCCTCAGCCCGAAAGCCTAAGCCTAAGCCCAACAATCCCTACTTAAATCCTAACAGACCCCAAGCCCTGAACCCAACCCTAAACCCTAAACTTAAACCCTAAACCCTGAACCCTAAACCTGAGAAGCCTGACTGCAGGATCTTGACCTGTTCTACAGTGAGGCCTCGCCGGCGCAGAGCTTCGGGTCCAGGGTTTAGGGGGTCTAATAGGGTTTAGGGTCTTGGGTTTAGGGTTTAGGGTTTAGGGGTTTAGGGTTTAGGGTTTAGGGTTTCGGAGGTTTAAAGTTCGGGGCAGTTTGGGGTGTTTAAAAAAAGGCATTAATAATTACCAGTACTATTTTGGGGGTTCCTCGTTATAAATATAGTACTTATGTTGCACCCCAAACATTCTAATTATTAAAGCCTGCATTAGTAGCCAGGGAGTTTCGGGTCCGGTCGGTGCTTCTGCCAGAGTGTCAGGGTTCACTACCTTGCCGAGAACGTTTACATTGCTCTTGTTTGATTTGGCCCTAAACCCTAATTGAACCCTCTGTAAACCTCAACCCAAACCTAAAGCCTAAACCAGCCTGAATCAGTAAGTTCTTCCGGATCAATTCGAGGCTCCGCCGGCAGCAGCACCTCCTCGGCCGCAGCCGGCCGCGTGGGGAGCCCGTGCATTCAGATTTCGCGGTGTAAGGTTCAGAGCTTAGGGCTTAGGGTTTAGGGCTCAGGGTTTAGGCATTAGGGTTTAGGGTTTACCGCTTAGGGTATCGGGTTTGGAGGCACTGACATAAGGATTCAGGGGTTACCTTGGGTTTTAGAGGCACAGAGGAAAGGATTCGGGTTTATGATTCAGAAGTGGTTAATATAGGATTCAACGGCTGAGGGCTTTGGATTTACAGGTATTTCGGGTTGAGGGTTTAGAGCCTGGGGTACTGGTTAGCGTTTAGGGGTTTGGGTTTAAGGCTTAGTTTTCTGGGGCTTTCTGAGTTTATTGTTTTGGAATTGGGAGTTCTGGCTGCGATTTTCATGGAGTTGTTGGGTTTATGCAACAGTGTATGCTTGTGACTGCTGCTTGTATTTCTGCACGGGCGGGAGGAGTGCAACACAGCCTAGGCCTGAGATTTGGGGATCCGGGTTTAGGGTTTTAGGGTTTAGGGTTTAGGGTTTTAGGGTTTTAGGGTTTAGGGTTTAGGTTTAGGGTTTTAGGGTTTAGGGTTTAGGGTGTAGGGGTTCAGGTTCTTCTACGGTGGGTTCTTGTACAAATGTAGGCAAGCATGCAAGCAGTAAGTACAATGGCCTGTATTTATTGTATGTCGTACGCACTCAGGCTTGAGGGTTTTTTAGGGGTGTCAGCCTGATGTCATTGAATTGTTGACATGGCCCTAAACCCTCAATCCAAAACTAAAAACCCTAAACCCCTAAAACCCTAATGCCCTAAACCCTAAACCCCTAAACCCTAAAACCCTAAACCCCTAAACGCTAAAGCTCAAAATCCTTAAGCCCAATGTAAATTCTCAGTGCCCGATTGAATTCAGAGAGCCTGAGGCCTGCGGCGCCAGCTTCTGCTAGCCTGGAGCAGGCAGCAATGCCCGGCTTCGGGAGTTCTAACGAGTATTTTAATTTTCTTTTAGGGTTCTGGGTTTAGGGCTTAGGGATTAGAGTATGTTATTTTTAAGTGGTTAGGGCTTAGGAGGCTTAGGGGTTTTAGGGTTTTGGGTGTAGGGCTGAGGGTTTTGGGTTTAGCCGGGTTTAGGGTTTAGGGTTTTGGGTTTTGGGGTGGAATATATAATGAGGGTACCCGGGTCAACCGGGATGTCAAAAGGGACCCTAACCTACAAGGTTTATATATATATATATATGTGTGTGTGTATATATATATACATTTATATATATATATATGTATGTATAGAATTAGATAGGTATACATATACACATACATATACACATACGCATGCTCATACACATACTCATACACATACTTTACACATACGTACATACATGCATACATACTTACTTACTTGCTTGCTTACATGCCTACATACTTACATACATACGTACTTACATACTTACATACGTACATACTTACATACACGCATGCATACATACATACATACATACATACATACATATGCATATCTTATGTATTTATGTATGTGCTCTTTTATTTGTCGTTATTTAGTTTATGTATTTATGTGAGGGCTTCTCGAGAGGACATGCCGGATCTGAAAATGGGTCCAGAGGAAAGTTTATTGAAGTAGGAGTTGTTGTTCGAAGGATGGGGCAAGAAACCGAGCCTGAACACCCCTATCCTAACGCGATTTCCAATTCCTCCACCCAATCCTAAACCCTAAACCCTGCTCCGAGCACCTTTACATCCAGAACCCCACCTTCCCGGGCCCCGGGATCCTCCTAAATGAGGTTGCGATCTAAACCCCATGTGCATCCGAAAGCCTACCCTTTTAAGGATTATATGATTTGATTAAGGGGTCATAGTTTACTAACTTTACTATTTTGAAGGGTTGGGGGCTACAGGGTAAACCTCGAACCCTGAACCCTAAACCGCTAGGCGCTAGAACTTGCGATGCAAGTTGAGTCTGGGATGACTGGACCTCCATCTTCTGATACCGTATTTAGCCCACTACGTGAAGCATTGCAAGCCCGTCAAAACCCTAAACCGCGAACCTTAGCCCCCGACAACTTCGACCAGAAAGCCCCCTCAGAAACCGCCTATCAACCCGAAGCTCAAACCTCTTGTAGACCCTATCTTTTAGCCCGAAAGAAATTACCACTTATATAAAGAAAGTATAAAGGTAGGTTTTTGGGGGGTCCAGGTAGCCCTAAAGGTCTTATACAGACCCTGAGAACCACACAAACCCCAAACCCAGAGAGCCCAATACCCCTTCATTAAGGAATATACCTTAAATCATAATATTAAGGCCACTTTAATGTAAGGTATATTCGTTAATTAAGGGGTATTGGGCTCTCTGGGAACCCTACGAAGGTTCGGCTTGCCACGCCCGCTCCCCCTGCCGGCCCGGTGGGCACCGCAGTCTTCGGCGAGGATGATGAGTCGGACGAGGTCGCACGCCCTGAACCCGCCCTGAATCCCCTGGAAACCTACCTTTTGGGTGTTTCCTTATTATGGCTTCCCTAAACCCCAAACCCTAAACCCTAAACCCATGGCATCTTGATATCATCTCGAAAAACAGGTCGGCGTTTGAAGGCAAACCCCCAAAAGCCATACCTGAAGATGCCATCATCTACATGTTGGCGCACAACAAGTTCGACAAGGACAAGATCTTGAAGTCTATCAGCAAGTTCGAGGAGGACAAAGGGAATATCTCCAACACCAACCCCTTCAAGATAGAGCTCGAAGAACCGTAGATCAGATTGATCATCGACAAGAAGGCTACATTCTTCGTGCACAACATCAAGATCTTTCAGGCTCTGATGACCTTTTCCCTTTTGTTGGAGCTGCCGATCTGCCTCAGAATGGACTGGATGATGCCATCATCTAGCAACTTCTTGGGCGCCCCGGTAATATGCTAGTGCAATTGGAACCGCCAAAACAGTAGGTTTTAGGGTTTATGGTTTAGGGGTTTAGGGTTGAGGGGTTTAGGGTTCAGTTTACGGAAAGATCCCGGCAATTGGTGAGTTTCTTGATGTACCGCGGCCTGACCCAAGAGAGCCGGAGCAATCCTCAAGCAAGCCTGCAGTATACTATACTTGCTAGACATGGCAGGGTGCTATGATAGAATATGCCTTAATTCGGGGCATTGGGATTCCGTATTGCCTAAAACCCAAACCCTAAACCCTAGACCCCAAACCTTAAACCCTAAGCCCAAATCCCTGAATACACTTGCAGAGTCTACGACGCGCCCTGTACTCTGGTCAATTAGGTTTACAAGCTTCCCTAACGGTCCATGTACCCAAATAGTGTCTCTTTTTGGGTTCCTTCAACAAAGGGATCTATCAGGGTTAGTTAGGGCTTAAGGGTCCATGTACGCAAATAGTACATAGTTTGGCCTTAAAGTGGTCCCTATTTGGGTACTTTGGGGCCAATGTATATACTATATGAGTATATGGACCCCTAGGGCTTTAGGGCTTAGGGTTTAGGGAGCCTAAACCCGGTTTTCAGCATCCCTCATGCAGCTGCGTATGTGAATTGAGGCTGTCGGTGTTTGATTGGGCTGTCACAGTCCTTTCCGGGTACAGATTGCAGGCTTCTCGCTTTTGGCACTGATAGTGGGCCGTTCCAAGAGCTTTCCGTGCTATCATGCATGAGATCTCTTAGTCTTATTCCATGGTTTTTGCACAGTAAGTAACTTTCTTATTCAGGCCACTTCAAAGAGTCTCAAACCTCAGCTCCCACACACTCAATCCTCCGTTCCTGAGCAGGAGGAGGATGACGAGGATGACTGGAAGTACTGCCAGCAGGCCGCCCCGAAACAGTAGCTGACACGCCTCGTTTCAGCAGTGCTTGCGTGAAGAAAAGTGCGTTACCTTGCAACTCCGAAGTTAAAGGGTCCTAGGTACTGTTATGGGTGCATACTTTCCCAAATCATGTTAAGGATTCCTAATATAGAGACCCTACATTCTACCATATAAATGAAGTGGTCCCTTTGGGACTACCATAGACATCTGCCAATCGTGTCGCCGGCAGTGTGCAGGGCGGATGCATATGGGCTGGTCCAAACTCGAAGTTATGCAAGTTTCTTCGGAGTCGGGCTGTGTTTTCTAAGGCTCACTAGTGGTTCAATAGTGGCGTAGGTATTAATTGGGGGTCCTATGACGCCGAGATCATCCCAAAGGACTCAGACTTAGTTTTTGGCCACGGTGGGGGAGCCTGCAGAAGAGATTTTTGGTTTACGAGAGTCCCAAATATTCATAAATAATTTAGGGTTTAGGGTTTAGGGGTTTAGGGTTTAGAGTTTAGATATTCATTTACTGGGCTCCGGTTCTTTCAGCCCTATATGAACCCTGCAGTGCCCGCCAGTATAGTACCATACCTTGAACTATCAAAACCTAACCCTTTGCAGGTCCCCCTAAAGACTTTATGAGAGGTTCGAATAAGAACATACAAGAAGCAGGCTATGGTAGTTTAAGGTATAGATCACCGGGCTCGCAGGAGTTGTGCAAGATGTTGAGGCGATGAGTGGAAGGCTTGGCGCCCTGAAACTCGAGAACCATTTCATAAGGAATATGCCTTAAGACCGCGGACATACTCGGGAGCCTCCGATATCGTAAGGCAAGCTTCTTGACTAAATGGTTCAGCAGTCACTGCGCATCACATCACCCTCTCGCGCGCTCGCAGCCACACTCCTCGAGAAGGACCAGAAGCTGTCCGCTCGAGCTTGTGAGAACATCGGTTTAGGGTACATGTCTGAGATGGAGCATGTATGTCGGCCTTTGGGAGCTACAAAAACCTTCTTGCTGGATTTAGGGTGCAGACTCCGAAGAAGTAGCTCGACAGACATGCAGACCGTCGACGACACCCAACCCATTTTTGGATTGCAGAGGGTTTCGTCTTAATTTCGAGACCTGCCCGGCAGCCGCACCTCCACGGGCCTTTCTGCAGCCATGGATTTCAAGAGTTACTTGGCCTGGCAGCTTAGTTCTTCATGCAGCCTGGCTGAGGGTCTTTCAAAGCTGTCAGAACCCTGCTTTTCATATGGCGAGTTGACCTCTGTTGCCTTACCAGCCTTACCAAGTCTGCAGCGGAATCAGGCCGACACTAGAAACTTCTTACTACAAACAACAATGTGAAACGGCATTGTACGAGCATATAAACAATACAAAATATGACTCTCTCTCTCTCTCTCTCTCTCTCTCTCTCTCTCTACATATATATATATACACACACAGAGAGCGAGAGAGCTTTCTTCTTCACATATGCATGTACACATAAAACATATACATACAGGTAGGTAGGTAGGTAGGTAGGTAGGTAGGTAGGTTGGTAGGTAGGTAGGTAGGTGGGTAGGTGGGTAGGTACGTAGGTAGGTAGGGTAGGTATGGAGGAAGGCAGGAATGGAGGGAGGCAGGTGGGCGGTAGGTTGGTAGGTGCAGCTAGGTGTGTGGGTGTGGGTGTGTGAGTGTTTACATGCATGTAGGCGTGCGCGCATGCTCACGCACGCACATGCATAGTTTCGGAGACATGTCGTGCTTGATGGTTGAATGTAGTTGGTCGCCGAAAGCGTGGTTCAGGAGCCCGAAGCCCAAAAGCCCTCAAAATGATTGCACGGCGTGCCCTTTAGGGTTTAGGAATTAGGGTTGAGGGTTTAGGGTTTGGCCCGTTGACAGTAAATATGGCATGGTTTATCCGCCCGAGTCGTGTTATCGGCGTCCCCGCCTTGTGCGGCTGGAGAACGTTTCCATTCAACATCCAGTAGCAACTTAGAGTGTTCACCAGGGTTTTGTAAGGGATGTGGTACGTCTGGGTTCCCCTTCGAGTAATTAACTTTGGACTTTGGAGACCTGAGTTTGCTGAAATAAAAATGTCCGTCATTCAGATGGGTCACGACCTACCCATAGGCTCCAAAATAGTTCCTTTTTGGGATTACCTTTGTAGGATCCTGAATAGAAACCACAAAAAGGAACTACTATGGAGCCTATGCGTATGCAGGTTTGATGCACAGCGAGCTGGGCGAACATCTTGGGGTAGGCTTCTGCGGAATGCCAAGCCCTAAGGGTCCATGTACCCAAATAGTGTCTCTTTTGCGGGTTCCTTTAAAGGGATCTATTAGGGTTAGTTTAGGGCTTAAGGGTGCATGTACGCAAATAGTAATATACTTTGGCCTTAAAGTAGTCCCTATTTGGGTACTTTGGGGCCAATGTATATATTATATGAGTACATGGACCCTTAGGGAAGTATTGGTTGTGCGTGACGCACTGTGCACAGTGACAAGGTTACAAGGCTTCCGGTGCAAAGGTTTCGTTGGAACGTGTTCTTCCTTCTGTCCGCAGCCAGTTGGCCTCAAACATCCATGAGAGATGGATGACCGTTCGCTTCTAATCCCCATACGACATGTCCACTCCTATCTAGTGGGCTATCTATCTTTCTGCCTATAATATGCTTATGTATGCTTTGCATTGGGTTGTAGACCTTGTGTTCATGAGGCTGAGTTCCGCTATCGAGTTTTGCAGAATCATCAAGCATGTGCTTCAGTAGGGCGCCTCCTAGCTGCTATCTTCGACCCAGTGTATAGTCCACCTCCCGAAACACGAAACCGTACTTAGGCTTAGAGCTTAGACCCCCTATGGCTTGGTCCCAGGACATTTTCTTACCGGTATAGGAGCCTTATAGAAGGTCTATAATATCTTGTGGAAGCCTTATCGAAGCCCTATATACCCTAAACTCCCCACCTGTAGTTTCCTTTAACTTAGGGTTAGGGTTTAGGGCTTTCCTAAACCCTAAACTCGGCACCCTACATCCCAAAACCCTAAACCCTAAACCCTAAACCCTAATTAAACCCTAAAACCCTAAACCCTAAACCCCTAAACCCTAAACCCTAAAGCCTAAACTCGGCACCCTCCAGCTGAGACATTCTATGCCCCCAGACTTGCGCGGTTCCCTGCTCAAGGGCTCCCTGAGCCAAGTCGAAGGACAGCAACCGTTGCAAAAGAGTTGCGGTTTAGGGTTTAGGGTTTAGGGTTCTAGGTCCCTGAGTAGTACCCTTTTGCCCTTTTCAGTTGGGGGTGCCCCTTATTAAAACCAAATATTAGGAAAAAGGGTACCCTTATTATTAAGGGGTTACTGGGGAACCAAGGGTTTAGGGTTTGGCCTTCGGAGTTCCGGATGTAGAGTTGTTTTAGGGTTGAGAGTTTAGGGGTTTCGGGTTCAGGGTTTCAGGGTTTCGTTGTTTTGTGACCGGTCGGGTTCCGGATTTAGGGGTGTTTTTTAGGGTTTAGGTTTAGTGGTTTAGGGTTTAGGGTTTCAGGGTTTCGTTGTTTTGTGACCGGTCGGGCTATATCGTATAGCATGGAATGGGGGGGAGCAGCGTTCGGAAGACCTTGCGTGCGCGCGGTCCTTTGGGAGACTAACTCGTGATGACCCCAGATGTATGTAAGACAGGGTTGACGACGATGTGACGGATTTGGTTTAGTATCTACAGGGCGCTTCCCGAATGCAAGTTGCCTGCATTTTTGGTGGTGCTATTAGGGAGACCTCTTAAAGGGGACTCTTCTTAGCCCTACTTATGGCTCTGTTAACGGGACCTTATTGAGAGGGTCTATATCCCCAAGGGTCCCCCCAATCCGAGCTCCAAATGAGATACCTATTTGATGTTCGCTAGAGCCTAGGCCAACCTCGGAGTGATGTTTAGCAGGGTTGCGCGCTCCTAAACTGAACCCCTTCACCCTTAAAGCACAACATCCCTTAGCTGCGAAGCTTTTTATTTTACCTTACATAAATTTCGTAAAACTTAAGGTCTATTTCTTAGTTGACGGCTATTTCATATGTGGTAATTAAAGGGGACCCTTCCTAACCGTCTTAACCCTACTTATGGCTCTCTTACAAGGGACCTTATTGAGAGGGTCTATTTCCCCAAGGGTTCCCCTAAACCCCTTAAACACTAGAACCTAAACCCAAAGCCCTAAACACTAAACCCTAAATCCCAAGCCGTAAACCCTCAACCCCAAACCCTAAACCCTAATCCCTAAACCGTACACCCTCAACCCCAAACCCTAAACCCTAAACCCTAATCCTAACTCCTTACTCACAGGAACTCCTCATGGCAAAGAAGGAGAGAAAGAGACCCACGGAGGTCAGCTGAGGGTTTTAGGGAACAGTCTCCAGCTTAGGGTTTAGGGTTTAGGGTTTATAGGGTTTAGGGTTTAGGGTGGTTTAGGTTTTAGGGTTTAGGGTTTAGGGGTTTAGAGGTTTAGGGTTTAGGGTTTGAGGCTTCAGGGCTTTACCCATAGGCCCCTCGGTAGTTCCTTTTCGTGGTTGATATTTAGAATCCTAGCCTGTAAGGTAATCCCAAGACGGAACTACTNNACTACTTAGGGGCCTATCGGTAGTTGCAGGACTTTGGGTTTAGGTTCTAATTCTGGAGGTTAGTGTGGTGGGTTTAGGCTTTCGGGGTAAGTGCTTAGGGTTGTTTTCGGGGGGGGGGGGGGGGGG
>CAJNJA010017655.1:0-10881 GCA_905231915.1 Symbiodinium necroappetens
CAGGGCAAGATGCTGCTGCGACATTCGCTTCGGCCGATGGACGATCTCCGGTGAAGGTCCAGCTGAGAGCCTAGCCACGCAAACACTCAACGCTTATGATCCCTAAACCTTATAACCCTAAACCCGAGGCCTCAGAAGCCCGATCCAGACGTCCACTCCTGTGAGTTTAGACCTGGCAATTCCCAATCCTCGATGAGGGAGTTGTTGGCAAAGCACCTTCGTTTGGAAGCCCAGGTTCTCACTTACACCAGACCTTCAGTCGGGTTCCCGCGGTAGAGGTATTTTCTGGCTTAGATTCTGAAGTTATAAGCGCACCTGGAAGACTGTCTGGCAATTGCCCTCACAGGAGCGGAGCTGGGCAGCTCAGTTCAACAGCTTTCCGGTGTCGCGCCGCTGTCCACAAACTTGGCGGCTGAGAAGCCGTTGGACGAGGTCGTGCAAGAGCTGCTGCTGCTGCTGCGAGAATGCCTGCGGAGCGAAAGCATGTCCCACATGGCCTTCCATGATCCAGCCATGCCTTCAGTCCTATATTCACGCCACGAACCCCAAGGGCGGGCATTCGGCTTTTTCGTGCATGTCGAGCCGAATGAAAGGTTGGCAACCTCCGGGTTCTGGGAGTCTCGCGAATGGTTTAAAGTTTAGTCCTCCCAGAATAAACTCTGAGAATAGCGGCCGCAATCCGAGTATGTGAACTGTTGCTAGCAGGGCTGATAAATGCAGTTTAGCTACTACGTGCCCACTTGGTTCGCCTGCTTCGGGGGGGGGGGGGGGGGNNGGGATTCTTGTTGTCCGGAGCTGCGGCTGGCTTCTCGACTTGTGGGGCGAAGGCGTTTCCGGGAGTGCGGAGCCTGTACGGCGCCACGTTCAGGTACCGCAATCTGGTACGGTAGATATTCAACATATCGAACTCCGACCAGATCCCTAGCAACCTAGCACTCCCTGAGCCCATGCCTCAAACTTCACAAGCAGCAAATCGACTTTCTGCTCCATGCTCTTTTCGTCGGCATCCTCCACATGGATTGGAGGACTTCCACTCTTAAGCCGATTACTCTGAAGAACCTGGAAACCCGAAGCTGAACACTGCCTCTGAAATGCAGGCACAGCCCAAAAGCCCTGGGATGTTTTAGCTGCATGGTATGGGTCGATAGGTGTAAAGTCCATGCTTTGAGGTGTGTCGCTTTGCGTCTCAAGATTTAGGTTTCATGCCCTGCACCAGCCCGTCGTGGCGCTTGGTCCGGGGCTCGAGTCTGCAGTTTCCTGGGTCTTTCTTGGCGGGCAAAATGCTCGATAATTGGCTGGGTGCATGCAAGTTAGAGGCCTCAAACCCCAAACACTTCCAAGCTGCAATGTCAAGAGATACAGGGGCCCGAATCGTGGGTTTGCCAGATGCATTAACAGGAGAATGCAAACAAAGAACAAGCTGCGGAATCTAGATTGCGCGACAATTCATGATGCAGCCCCGAATAATTCAATTCCCAAGCCCTACACCGTGCACGCCTACAAAACCCCATGCCAAGTCGGTCAAACCACTTACCTGTCCAGAACCCCAGAATCTTAAAACTCATCCTGTGAGAATGTTTCGGGTTACTGTTCCCAAATCAGGCCGAACGTTTTGCGCTGGACATGTAGGTCGACACCCTGATATTCTCCAACCTTTTGCACAATCAGGACCAGAAGAAGGTTCCTGAAACCGACGTGGTGTTGACATCTACGTACATGTCCCTGCACAAGCTGAATCTCCTGGAGTGAAGGCCCCCTACTCACCGCAGCGTCCATGGCGGCGGCGCTCATGGTGTGGTCACGACGTAGTGGTCCGTGTAGGTATGTATGTATCTGTATACATATATATACATATATATATACACACACATAATATACACAAATATAAGCAAGAACCCTTACGATTTAGGGGTCGATTCCAGATTGTGTGAGGTAAACGTGGTTTTGAATAACATGCAGATGCGCGGTTAGGCTTTGGGGGTCGAGACCATGGTTCTACTCTACAACTGTACCACTTTCGATACTTGACCTTTTGCGAAGGACTCAACATGTCTAAGGTTAACATCTTGCAAGCCAACATAAACATTCGGTAAGGCTACCTGTAAGAAGCCTGCTAGTTGTCAACGCTTTCTTCACTTGTCGCTGCCCCGTCTCAACCCTCATATACAACAACAGGTAGCTTTAAGGAGCCAGAGATTGCGACCGGTTCTTCGGCGGGTCTGGCCAAAAGTCGCGAATCTACGGCGGGTTGGGAACTAGAGTCAATCAGCTTCTCGTCAAGTCCATGTGCTCAATCTGACAGCCAACACGAGGGAAACTTCACTGATCAGCCACCGCACACAAACCTACCACGGGTCCACTTCCTATCCCCGTCCCGCACAAAGACGCCTGACATCGACAGAGGCAGCGTGTCCTCGACCAAGGCAGTTTGGAGTGCATGACGGCGCTCATGAAACTAGCAGGCCGACTTGGGATTTCGAACTTGGCCTCTTAAGGCCTAGACCAACGAAACTCTGCTTGTGAGTGATTTGCCACATTGCTCGTGAGCCTTTCGACTCGCGCACTCGCAAAGCAGGCGCGGATCCCAGCGACAAGTCTGATCTCGAGCTTACTACAGGAGCATCTGCTCACAGCTTCCCAACCCACTAGACTAAACATACAAACACAACCACCAATCCGCCTGGGCATACAGGGAAGACATCCAGCAGAGCTCCAAAGAAGCATGCACCCTCCAGCCCTCAAGCAAAGATCGGGAACAGCTGTAACAACAAACGTCTCTGCCCAAGCCACGGGGACGCGGATCTCAGCCTCCACGTTGCGGTCCTCCATGGCCACGGCCGCATTTGCGCAAGTAGCACATGATGTGGTCTTCAGAAGCGCTCTGCTGTCTTGTTCAAGACTACTCGAGAAAACAACCGCGAAGCCAGGGACTCCAAGACCCGAATTTCCAAATTTTGAAGAGCAGCCATCGCTGCTGAGGCCTCTTTCCAGCCACCTCCATCCCACACACGCCAGTTCTGCTCCAGGTCCATGCCTCTTCGATCCAAGAGCCCAAACACACTCTAAATGCGGACGCTCCGAAAGCTACCATCTACAACGACACAGGAAATGTTTGACGTCAGGAGCGTGAAGATGCATGGGATCCTTCCTCCAAGGGCCTCCCGCTTGCATGAAAATTAACATCGCTGGCTGTTCCTGCCAATACAAACACCAACAGCAAACCTACCGGTTCTCCCCCCGAGAAACAGCGAGCGTAGCTAGGAGGTAGGATGCAAGCGGCAAGGGAGGTCGGATGATAAAAGCTGAATAGCTCCGGAGTGCTGGATTTCTACCTCCCCATCCCGTGTCCAAGCCTCGCTCAGTTTGCGACGGTTCGTGAGCGTGTAATATGACTCGACCGCAAGTCGCGGAAAACCCCAAGACCGGAAAAGAAGCCGTCTTGCGTTTGCCTTCGCCGATCGGCCCGCAATCAGCCATAATCCTTTGAGCGGACTGAGTTTCAGATGGACGTGTTGGAGTTCCGCCGGCTTTCTGAAGATGCCGATGGAGCCCTTCGTTTCATCCTAGTCAGTGTCTTCAATTCGTCAAATTAAACATGGACCCTAAGCCAACACCGAGTTGCAAGGCGCACGAGTCATAGCATACCTCGACGAGGCGCAAAATGGCTTAGCAAAGCAGCCAGGGATCGAGCCGACTGTTGCATCGCAAGAGTCGCTGATGACGAAGGCATCCGTCGGAGGAACCTGGTCCCGTTCTGGCCGTTCCCAAGCCTCCAAACGTAAAGCTTTGCCCTGACAATCCCTGCAGCCGCGATAGAGCAGAATCCCCCGAAGGTACCCGAAGACCAAAATCTCCAGCCCAGAACCAGGCAGTTGTTTTGCCTCCCACCTAGCTAGGACTGACCAGGCAGCTAGGACCAGGGCCCAGAGCTGGAGAGTTAACAGTTCTGACTAGAGTGTCGTGTCTAAGAGGTTTCGGATATTGATACCTAGACCACCTAGACGTCGAGTTCACAGTCTTTGAGGACCTTGCCACTGAAGCAGAGAATATCTCCACAATCCTGCCTGTCAAGTCTCGGAGCCAGAATATGGCTCGCATGTGTGTTGTGCGTCGGAATGCATCCTTTCTGGTTGGGACGATCTCTTCGGGTCACCACTTGCATGGAGGTAAAATTTTGCCATAGTAGGGCATCTAGACTATCATACAACAGGCGGTTTCAGACTGTTTTGGCCGGCAAGAGCTCCGGCTGTCAACGTCCAAGTCTGCAGACAAGCTGCGTAGTACCTGGGACCAGAATCTCAGAGTCTTCCCAGATTTACGGCTGTCCGGCCCGCACTTGCCAGCAGCCCTATACATGCCAAGAAGGACAGATCTTAATGACAGAGAGTAACGAGTATGCTTCGTCCAAGCTGCATGCAAAGGATGACGCTAAGTTGATGCATCAGGACTGAGGCAGGCTTGGACAGTCGGCTGTGGACGCCGACAAGCATCCAATAATGGATGTAGACTAAGTTTCAGGGAACGGCTTCGAAAGCAATCCATTGGAGACGAGCGAGGGTTTGGGCAGAGTGGACTTGCGATGGTAATTTCGATGTGTGTGCAGTAGGCCCAGGCTGAAAACTCATGTTCCGGCTTCTGCTGAATACTTTCAATTGCAGTAGAAGGATTGAAGTTACGTTGAGTTACCTGTAGCAATATAAGCTGTAAGCTACAGCCAACCACTCGTTTCGCTAAGTACTGTCTTTCACCACGAAAACCCGATGGATCCATGCTGTCTCGCACAGCCACTAAACCAGGGTAGGGTCTTGAACAGGAACTTATCTGTAAACAACAGCAGTACATGCTAACAACGACAACAACAGCACGAACGCCCGTGAAAGCCTTAGGAAGCCCCGCAAAAATGAAATAACTTCTGCCTCTTCAAGCTCAAGGTGTTCTAGTCTGGATGCAGGAAGAGACGAAGAAGCTGTGGAGATGGACCATCATCGCCGTCCTCTCTCCGAGTACTGCTGCAAAGGTCGCTTGCACAACTGCGATGCTGTTCAACATTGTCACTAGTCGGAATACCATCACAACTTACCGCCGCTTTTCCACAAGTGCAGCGTAAGGAGGCGATAGGCTTGAAGTGCAATCTTACAGCTTCAGCACGGGCAGAGCTTGGGAAAGGAGCCTCTTCCGCACTGGGGAGCACGATCTGCCGCTGAAATGCCAGCCTGCCGCCCTTGACCTGTGGATTCCGCAACAGACGTGGACATCCTCTACACGTTGCAGCAGCAGCCATAGCTGCTGTATCTAGAGCCTACGGCGCTTCAGTGGCTTAGGAGCACGGCAGACACTGCGAAAAGTAGCAACAACAGCTTTGCAAACACAGCATGTTTAGGTGCTCGTATGTTGAAGATCCAGGAGCTGCAATAAGGCAAGCCACTCTCCAGTAGTACCACAGTCCGTTCACTGCAGCAGCGTTGTGACCCTCTCGCCCCGTCAGCATCACCGTGACCTTTTTGTACCTCCGACGGGCTTCGCAGGTCCACGACAGAGGATTCAAATGAGTCTGGACTTCGGAAGAGTGAATCCATCAAAAGACAGCATCCTCTCTTGTAAAAAAACACCCACCCCTTATGGAGCGTCGGTCCTACGCCACTCTCTGCAGTCTGCAAACCATCCGAAACCCGGAACACAGCTCGAATTGTCTCTCTCGAAATCCTTATTCAAGACACAGCCGCAAGTCACTCCTCCCCGAACCCACGAACTTCTACCCCGGCAAATACAAACCTCAAAGCCAAACAAAACTTCCTCTCAACTCCTACAATCCCTTAACCATCTGCGAGGTTACACATCCACTTCCGCAGGGGCTGCCGGAGGAGCTCGGCTGCCCCCTACAGATCTAAACAGCAGGAGCGGAAGCTCGAGGGTTGGAGGAGGTTTTTTGCTCAGGACCTCAGGAGCGTAAGCTCAAACCTCCCGCCTGGCGCTTCTTAATCCATCAGAGCAGAATGACCTGAACAAAAAGTGCAAGAACCCGAAACCTGGGACCTAGCATCCTGTCCTTGGCTCAAACTCTTCGGCAGTTTCAGGGAGGCGCTCCGCTTCTCCAGGCAGTGAGTATTCGTCTGAGGCCGTGGGAAGATTTGAGATCAAACAGGTGGGGTTGAAAGAGAGGCCTGCTGTAGGTTCGGGGTTTTTGTGTTGGGAGGGTTCAAAGTCCAGGAGTCCTGGAGGTTTTGGATTAAGCGTTTGGCGATGTAGTGCTAGATCTACGAGTAGACTAGATTAGGTAGGGATCGGCGCGAAGCGCTGATGCCAAATTGTAGTGTCCGGGGCTTCGTTCGGATTGCGGTTTCCGGAATAATCGAACCCTGGTCTGAATGAGCTGGTGCCTTTCACGTTTAACCTGTGTAACCTGTGCCGCGAGCAACTCTGCAAAACCCATCAAAACCCTATGAAAGCATCGACGCGCAGTCGGTGCCATGTGGCTGGGCACGGAACACCGGCCGCATTCCAGAAGGAGTCCTGAGATGATGAGATGAGCCGAGACACAAGCCAGAGAGCAGATACAAGCAAGTCAATGGCAAGCACTGCTGTTGCAGTTGGGGTGATCTGCCATTGAGCAGGCATGAATACAAAAACACAGTCGCCGGGCCCGATGAAGGGTCGCAAAATTGGCATTGGGGCGGGAAGGCTGGTTGCGCATCACAGTTCAGATTGCGGCAGCTTTGGATCCTGCATTGCCGGAACTTGTACTTGCTAGGATTGTGCTCGTCTCTGCGGGCCGCTGCGAGATATGCACAGAGCTTTTGTGATGCAGGTCATGTGGCTGTGGGCGTCAAGTGCAAAATTTAGTGGCTTCAAACTTTAAAATGTGGGGACATGAATACATGCACATACAATTCCTATCTGCTGTAGCTAGGTCGAAAATGCTACGAGCATGGCACCTGGGTTTAGGACAGACCGACATGGCCACTAGCATAGTGCCGCCTCCCGGCACAACAGTTTTATGTATGCCCCAGGCCTCTACGACTCCTCGCCGCGACACGAGCATTGTTGGAATAATGGCTCACTCCTCCAACAAGCCCGGACCATCACTCCAACAAGCCCGAACATCACAGAGTGTTTCGGTGATTTGGTACGTTTCAAGAACCGGGCTCATAAGAAACCCCTGAGGCCAAGCAGCAATGCTCGCATCGATGAGAGCACGGGTGGCCATGGCTCGGATCACAAGGAAGGAACGAGACTGCTGAGAGCTGTGGTGGGCAAGCACGGATAACATCACGATGTTCTGCAACCGCAGAACCTTGGATACTATGACATAGAAACGAAGCGATCGCCGCTCTGTGAGTCCGGCATTTTCTGCGAACCAATGGAAAGCGACAGTTTAATGTCGGGACTGGTTGAGAAGACTGTAGGCTGTCAGGCAAATGGAATTTCTCGGGTAAAGAAACACTGGCAAAGTTTGAGGATCAGGACTTGTCTCTGAAACTTGGTCTCGCGCAATCTCGATCACCAGCTCGACCTGCACCCTCTTGGAAATATCGAGACACACAGCCGTGAATGTCCGAAGCAGAAAGTTCATAAAGCCAATTCCTGAAACGACTGAGCCCAAAATGTTGAACCCAGACTCTCAGAGCCCGCTGGACTGCTGTAAGATCTCAAGAAGGCGGGAGACCCCTATCTCCCCGAAGTTCTGTCCCCGTTGGTGCTGCCGCCACGGGCCATGCCGCTGCGACTGGCCATGACGACGAGGAGCTGAAGGGTCTCCGCCTGAGGTTGGCTCGACGAGTTTGCCTTTCATGTGCGTGTCTGCGAGCGACCACACCTCTGTGTGTGCATATATATATATATGTAAGAAGGGGTTGATGCATGCATGACGTTTCAGATTCCGCCCAAAGTTAGCGACTTTCACAGTTGCGGAATTTAAGCCTTCGTGAGGAGCAAGTGCCGGGCGGAGCCATTGTCAAGAACTTAAGGGCCCCTTGCATTCAGAACGGTGCAAAGGAACAAAAGAATCTTCGAGGGGGCAAAAGGCTACCTAGCCGGCCATAAAGGGTTTTATTCACGCCTTGGGTTTGGGGGTCTAAGGCCGAAGGAACAAAAGAATCTTTAACGAGGGACAAAACCAATCTAAGCGGCCGCGCAAGACATTTTTCCCGCCTTGGGTTTTGGAGTCTAAGGCCTAAGGAATAAAAGAACAAAGAGACACAAGACAGAGAGAGATAAAACGGCGGGACAGAAAGATAGAGACACGGGAGCACCGGGAAAGAAAGAGAGGGTGACACAGGGAAAGACAGCGAAAAAGAGTGAAAGAGAGAGAGGGAAAGAGACACAACGAGAGACGAAGGCGAACAAAGAGGGACGGCGGAAAACAGAGGTGAGAGAAAGAAGACAAGGAGGAAGAGAGAAAGAGCGAATGAGAGACAGAGACACAGAGCGACAGACAGAGTGACAGAGAGAAGCTAGACAGGAAGAAAAGGAAGAGGGCAGGGAAGCTCAGAAGAAAGCAGGAAAAGGGCCGGGTAAAGGAAGCGAGACACAGCAACGAAGGCAGCGGAAAGGACTGGAAGGGCAAGGAAGGGAAGGGAAAGGAAAGGAGAGCGGGGAAGGGAAGAAAACGTAGAGGGACGCGAGTAAGAAACGTGAGCATGGAGAGGCAGTCTGCCAAAGGCCACCGTGCCGGGAGCCTTCGAAGGGCAGGAAGCCCGCGAGGGAAAGGAGCCTCTCACAAGGGCACAAGGCCGAGGAGAGAACAAGGAGCAAACCGCTCGACAGAAACTACAGAAGTTGAGAACAGAGCAGACCAGGCGCAAGAGACCAGAGAATTAGACAACACGGAAATCATCTCCACCAACGTGGATGGTCAAAAAAAGCTTTCTCTCCCCCGCACGAGTTTTTCTTCTACCCTGCCACGTATCCATGACCAAAAAAACTGTCCCCTCACCGGACAGCGGGCTTTCAGTGGCTCCTCTGCAGCCCGGATCGAGATTCCTCGGGCCCGAAATGTTGAGATAAAAGCCTTCCTAACCCAACGACGTGTTCTTAAAGGTCGTGTTGTGTACCCCTTGCCGCCCCGATGTCTTGAATTAAAGAACGCCCCCGCCCCAGTGGCAATGGGGTTGTGTTGGGCCCTGTGGGGGGCTTCAACCGACCCCGGAGGCCAAAGGAACAAATGAAGCCTCGAGGAAGGCAGAACACACATTGACAGGCCACACAAAGCTTTTTTAGATCTTGACAAAGATTCATCCAGACGTCTTTGCTCCTTGGCTCTATTGATTTCTGGCCTCTGTCGAAATCCCCTAATCTCTTTCGAACAGTTTGCTCCTTGCTTTCAAATTCTTTAGTCTCTCTCGAAATTGTCTAGCCTTTTTCGAGCGTTTTGCTCCTTGATTTCAATTTCTCTAGTTTCTTTCGAAGTTCTCTAGTCTCTTTCGATAGGCTCGCTCCTCGTATTAAATTTCTCCTGTTCCTTTCAAGCTATCGGCTCCTTGTTTTCAATGTTCTCTAGTCTTTTTCGAAATTGGCCAGTGTTTGTCGAGCGGTGTTGCTCCTTCTCCTGAACTGCTCGAGTTCCTGTCGGGCAGTTTGCTCCTTGTTTTCAAATTTTCTAGTCTCTCTCGGGCGGTTGGCTCCTTGTTCGACTTCCTTTCGAGCGGTTTGCTCCTTGTTTTTTCAACTTCCTAATCCCTTTCGAAATTCTCTATTCTCTTTCCTTCTTCTGAAGTTCTCCAGTTCCTTTCGAGCGGTTTGCTCGTTCCTTGTTTTCAACTTCTCTAGTCTCTGTCGAAATTCTCCAAATTCTCACGTCTCTTTCGAGTGGTTTGCTCCGTCTTCTGAAATGCTTGAGTTTCTTTCGAGCGGTTTGCTCTTTCTTTTGAATTCCGCTAAATTCTCGAAATTATCTAGTCTTGGTCTCTTTCGAGCGGATGGTAGCAATTCTCTAGTTCCTTTGAGCAGTTTGCTCCTTGTTTTCAATTGTGTTTAGTCTCTGTCGAAATTCTCTATTTTTTTCGAGCGGTTGGCTCCTTCTTCTGAAATCCTGGAGTTCCTTTCGAGCGGTTTGCTTCTTGTTTTCGACTCCTCTAGTGTCTTTCGAAATTCTCCAGTCTCTTTCGAGCGGCTTGCCCCGTTGTTCTGAAATTCTCTAGTTTGTTTCGAGCGGTTTGTTCCTTATTTTCACCCCAACCTCTTGTGAGATTGTCTAGTGTCTTTCGGTCGGTTTGTTCCTTCTTCTGAAATTCCCTAGTTCCTTCAAGCAATTTGCTCCTTGGTTTTAAATTCTGTAGTCTCTTTCGACATTCTCGCGTTGCTTTCGGTCGGTTTGCGCCTTCTGAAATTCTATAGTTCTTTTCGAGCGGTTTGCTTCTTGTTTTCAATTATCCTAGTGACTTTCGAAATTCTCTAGTCTTTTGCGGAAGTCCCTCGTCTGTTTCCAGCGGTTTGCTCCTTTTCTTCCGACATTCTCCAGTCTCTTTCGAAGGTATCTATTTTCATTGGGGCGGTTTGCTCCTTTTTTTTCTAAAATTCTCCACTATAGTCACTGGCTTTCGATCGGCTTGCTCCTTGTTTGTCAAGTTCTCTAGTCTGTTTCGAAATTCTCTACTTTCTTCCGAGCGGCTTGCCCCTTCTTCTGAAATTCTCTAGTTCGTCTCGAGCGGTTTGCTCCTTGTTTTCGTCTCCTGTGAAATTGTCATGTCTCTTTCGGTCGCTTTGTTCCTTCTCCTGAAACTCTCAGTTCCTTTCGAGCAGTTTGCTCCTTGGCATTACAGTTTTATAGTCTCTTTCCAAATTATGGAGTTGCTTTCGATCGGTTTGCTCCTGCTGAAATTCTGTAGTTCGAGCGGTTTGCTTCTTGCCTTCAATTTCCCTAGTAACTTTCGAAACTCTTTTGTC
>CAJNJA010017659.1:0-10879 GCA_905231915.1 Symbiodinium necroappetens
GCCCGAGCCGCCTCCCGCTGCGCTGAACGCGGGAGTGATGGGCTGCCCGACTCCGTCATGTGCACAGCTGCCTGCTTGGGGAAAAAAAAAATTTCCGCCGTGAGGCCGGATGGGCCTGAGGCAGCCCTTTTGCGCGCACGGCGAAGGTTGGCAGGGAGTGCAACGTGGTGTAGTACGATGGGCACACGAGGCTCCCATGCAGCAAAATCAGGGTCAAGAGGAGTGTAAGGGCTTCGGGTGAAGGGGGAACGGGTCTGCCAACAAGGCTTGCCTAGCGGCCGACAGATTGCCAAGGTGGGCTACGTGTGTGGCACGGTGGGCACGCGCTTCAGTGCCAGGCTCACGCAACTGGTGGTCGTGCGACAACGGTTGTCATAAGGCTTCGTGAAGCCACGGCGCCCAATCCCCGTGTAGGAAGGCTTGGAATCGTGCAAGCAGCACGGCTTTCTCAAGTCGGCTGCCTCCCCTGGGACGGTGGAGCAACACGGGAGGGGCGAAAAGTAGGAGCTTCCTTGCCCGGCTCCAGTCCGGTCAGGGGACGAATCGCATGCTCACAGGACGAAACCAAAGGCAAGCCGCAGGCACCAGGCACTGACGCAATACGCCCCGGCGCGGAGGCACACGGAATAGGCAACACGGCTGCGCCAGAACACCCCGGCTGAGAAACGGCCCCGTTGCTTGATGCTGGCTTTTTTGGGCGCTGCTACATCGTTCGGAAACGATTCCAGCTGGAGCTGAAATCGACCTTATAAAACCTACATGGTCCCATTTCAGCTTACATCGGCCATTTCAGCCAGGGTCACATGTTCCGTGTACTTGGAGCCTACATCATGTATTTCAGCCCAAACTCGGGTTCGCTCCAGCCGTGTAAAGCAGCTCTCGTGTCGTAGAAAGCAAACCCCCGATCTCGAGCCGAAAACTCGGGTTAGCTCCAGCCGTGTAAAGCAGCTCTAGAAAGCACACCCTCTCGGGCCTCGGGTCGCAGAGTCGAATAAAGGGGAAGGGGGGGTTGGGCGACGCCGGGCGGTCGCTCGTTGCCAGGAGCCGGACGACATGAGACCGTTGGCAAGCAACTTGTTGGAGCCTACATCGCCCTATTTCAGCCCACACGAGCCTACATCATGACCGGATGCCAACATAATCATAAAATCGAGCCACGCGGGTCTATTTCAGCTCTACACCCCCCCATTTTAGCTGTTAGAATGGGGTGATGTAGAGATGCTGGTGTGTAGACACTGAGGCGCTACAGGAGGAGGGTGGGCGGAGGGCCCCGACACAGGGGCTCCGCGGTGATGCAAAGCGGCGACTTGCTGCAGAAGGGGCTCTTCATTTTTTCGGCGCTCATAGTTACGTGTGATTTTTCAGCCACCCGATATTGTTTTCTTGCCCCCTTGGCACGTGTTCCGAACCCCCGAGATTATTTCCACCCTTCGCCGTGACCCCATTATAGGAGCCGGAAAAATAGTGTCAGCCAATTTTGTTGGAGGTGGAGGTGTAGACAGGGTGGGGGGGGTTCCTGCCCTTTTCGGGTTTCCTGCCCTTCGCGGGCTTCCTGCTCTCGCGGGCTCCCTGCTCTTCGCGGGCTTTTTGCCCGTTGCGGGTTTCCGCCCTTCACGGGCTCCGGTGCGAGGTCGCCTCGGGGTCCTGCCCTTGCGGGCTCCCCGCCATTGGCACGCTTCTTGTTGTTCGCCACGGCCACATATGACCTTGTCAGCCGCGAGGCGATGCGGACTGCAGTGAGGGAGTCGCCGGCTCTCTCCCCCTTACTGCCTTTCGCCCGCTTGTGGTATGTGCACGAGTCTATCTACCTCTGGTGCGCCGGAGAGCATTCGCACCGCATCTGCCAGTCGGAGGGCGGCGAACAAGGTGACCCCCTCGTGCCGGCCCTTTTTTCGGTCGCTCTCGCTCCGGCTCTCCATGACCTCCAACGGGAGCTCCGCCCCACTGAGCAAGTGCTAGCATACCTCGATGATGTCTACATGCTTGCCTCACCCGACCGGTCGCATTGCTGCACCGCCGTCTCGAGGACCTAATCTGGCAACGGGCCCGACTGCGCTTGAATGCCTCCAAGACTCGTGTGTGGAATGCGGGCCGTCCCGCAACTCGCTCCTGACTCGGTTGTGTGGGTTGGTGATCCTGCGTTGAGCCCGGAACAGCATGGCCTCGTTGCTTTGCCGTGCCCCTCGGCAGTCCGGCCTTCATCGAGTCGCACTTGCAACAGTCGCTCGCCCGCCATGCCGGTCTCCTCCAAACGATTCCTGCCATACACGACGCCCAGACCAGCTGGCTGCTTCTCTGATGCTGCGCAGCCCCGCGGGTGCAGTAGGGGTCCAGGTTGCAGTCGACAGTGAGACCACCCTCGCGTCGCCCTTGACTGCAGCCGGTGAGGCTCGGCGTGAGAGCAGGCGTACTGCCGAAGCTGCCCTGCACCACGCTCGCCGGGCGAAAGAACGCACGTATCCAGAACTCGGCAACTCCGGCCGCTGCCGCCTCGTCGTGCTCGGCATAGAAACCGGTTGGGGGGTGGTGCGCCGAGGCTGCTACCTTGCTCCGGCTCATGGCCCGCTGCCGCGCCCGGTTTGCACCCCCACCACTGCAGAGTNNGTGGTCCGCCCTGCTCGCCTTCGCTGTTGCCTGTGCCTTCGCGACCAGCCTCCTTGCCCTGCCTATGTACTTAACTGAAGGGCTCTGCACGGAAGAGCCCTTCGCGAGATGCCTTCGGGAAAAAAGCATGTCGGACATCTGTTCCTGCTCCCTGAGCTTGGGAGCAAGAGGTTGGCAGAGACGATCGCTTCCTCGGGCCTGGTCATGTGTTACTGGTGTCGCGGCATGAGAAGTTGCCCGCCAAAGTACTAGTGGCAGCCCATTCTTATGGCCGATCAACATCGACTCGGTGGAGTGAAACCCATCCAACGGAACTCATCCCCGGGGTGCGGACCGAAAGCGCTTGTTCGAGGATTATGCAGGAGCAAACAGTGAACATTTCGTCTGATTTGGTTTTGGGAGTTGTGCAGGACACGTGGTCCACATCATTCAGCCCTCGTGCTACGGTCGTGTTGCGCTTGGCTGACCGAGCTATCAAACACGGGTCCTTTTCAGCTTTTCCAGCAGCATTGTCCGGCAGTCATGTCTGGCGAGAGGTGTCCGGGGAGTGATAGATTGATGGACTGATGTCGAGGGATTGCACTCGTCGAATTCCACAGCAACCTTGCGGTCGCAACTTTCTTCCACCAAAGCGCATCGCAAGCGACCGCTTCTGCCAGAGCCCCGGAAGTCCCATCAGGGTTGGGTGCAGCAATATGCCTTCCAGCTTCATGTCGAGTTCGCATGTTGCAGGCCAGGATTGCCAGCACAAGTTCGCGAGCTTCGGGACGTGCGTTAATCCGTTGCGGTTATTCGCTTAAGCTCAGTGTGGCTTGCAGCATGTGCGCACGGTTTGTGGTGAAGAGGATGCTTACAGCACTGTGGACAGCCATGTTGCCGAGAGCCTTGAGCGTGAGTTGAAAGTTTTAGCTTGGCACCGAGATGTGCATGTTCGGATCGAATTAAAAGTCACGGGCGCCTGCCCAGCACATCCGATGCCTAGGCCTTAGAACATGAAGGCATCGCAGCCGAGAGCTGAGATGTTTTTCGATGGGTGGCCCGAAAGAGACACGTACTTGCTCAGGTTGAAGAAGCCAAGGGTATGTATGCTATTGTGGAGCATTGTCACAGTTGCGGGATTCATCATGCTCTGTCAACCCGTCATGGCCTTAGCTTCGCACGTTGTCTTCAGTTGTACACGGTTTTTCAGTGCAACTTGTCGGTCAGGACATGACGAAGAAGAATATTTAAAGCGAGCTGCATCGATCCTTGAGCCGAGCTCTTGCCGTGATGCGTGTTAGCCGCGCTTGGCAAAGCTGAATGATTGTACTGTTTGAGGCAAATCTTGCAAGATTTATCCGACGTTGTTCTGGGTAGCATGAAGCTACCATGCAAGCTGGAGGCAAGCCTTTGATACAGAAACAGCTTGCATGTCCTTGATTGAGAGGTGAAGCCTCGCTGCCTGTCCAATTCCTACGTTCCTGGCTAAGTCATTTCCAGCTTTGTTTATTTGCTGCCGCTACTCTTTTCATTGACTGACGCGTTGAGAGGAGCTCGGCCAAGACATTTGGCATCATGGTTCCCGGGTAGGCGCATTCGAGGCGAGACAAAAGATGGGCTAGTCTATTGGTCTACATTCCCGAATTGGTGGCCAGGTATACCTCTTGGTTCCGCCAGTCGGGCTCAAGCTGCCGAAGCCTTGTTCGCATGTTGGCATGTCGAACCGAGGGTGTGTTTGCAAAAAACATCCGCAGCGAAACACATCTACTGACAGGTCTCGTGAACGACTTCGATTTCCAGGCTCTTCTGCAGTTTTGCAAAGTTCCTGCGCAGCTTGTCTCAGATGTTGTGTGGAATCGTGCAGCAGTGCGCATGTTGAGGCGATGTCGTCACTCCAGAATGTATCGGGCCTGGAAAGAAACACTTTGGCGTGTTGATTTTTGGGTTTGTGCGCGTTGCAGGGGTGTGTTCTTGCTAAGGGAGCCCAACATGTGGAGTGCAAAGCTCAGTTTGTTGGCTGGTAGGAGCTGCTTACGAGAGCTCTCCGTTCATGTCTGAACACAAGCAGTAGAGACCTGGACGAGAAGCCGACGACCCCTTTAGCAACACCTCTAGCGACCTACATACCAACGACAGCACTGTGCGTTTTGGGTTTTGGTTGTCAATGGCCAAAGGCTTGAAACTCGCGAATTGCTTCGCATTATGTTTTCGACCTGTCAAGCACGCAGGCGACGTTGGAGCTACCTTGTGGGTACAGTGTTGTGCGCGACGCTTAGTTCACCTTGCCGAAAAGTTGGTTTCCTGGCTGGTTTGTCGTGAGCAGGTTGTTGCACTCCAAGTTGGCTTCGAATGCTTGGCGGGTACCTTAAGAGCCTCGACACTGGATTGTTGGACAGCGAAAGCCTCGGATGGAGCCAGGTTAACTCAAGACATTCTTCCCAGAAGATTAGCGGATTTGCGTGGGCCTGTCAAAACCTACCTTTGCTGGATGGTTTCATCGCACAGATTTGATGTGCTACCAAGGGTGCCGCGCGGCATTGTGGAAATGAAGGCGCAAAAGTCAATTACCTTGACATCTCATTTTCGCTTCAGGCAGCTCCATTGCACAGGTGGTGCTGGCTGGTGGTCAGCTGTTGCCAGACTTTGATATTGAAATCAGCTGAATACTCAGCTTTTGTCAACTTCACTGTCAAGTTAAATTCAATGTTGGATGGCGTTGCATGTCCAGGCTTCAGAACTCCTCCGAGCAGGTTCGCGGCAGTGTTGTATTTGCGGACTTCTGTTGCCACGACGTGCAAAAAGACGTTCTGAAGCTTTTGGACAAAGCTCGGAACTGAAGTCAGTCACGTGATGTGGCAACATAGGCGTTTTTATCCTTCCTTTTGGCGCCCAGCCGTAAATGTCGCATGTGGCAGGAATTTCAACAGTAGTGCTGGAGAATCGGTGGTTGGCTCGGAAGGACTTCTCCATTGGGAGAATGCATCTGCGTAGCATGTGCTGAGCTCAGGTGATGCACTTCTGTGCACAGGATGGTCTTTGCCAAGTTGAAGGTGTCCCGACCTTGGTCCCAGCCAGTTTCCGGCATGCAAACGTGGTTTTTGTCTGTCTGAAACAACCATCTGCGAATCCCACCTTGTGATTCGAGTTCTGATGTTGTGCCGATTCCAGGTGCCATTAAAGACAGAGATGCGCATCACTGTGAAGCACCCGGTCATGGAAACTCAGGCTAGCACTTCGTTTGTATGGCAATCCATAGGAGTTGCGGAATACTTGCCAGGACCTGAGGCTAGTTCTTACACGTCGTACCGCTCGGATTGTTCTCGCCGGCGATGCTGCCATACTCTTGGCAGCTGTGCAACAGATTTTGCCAGAGCCTGCAGCGAGAATGTTTCGGAATCAAGGTCGTTCGCCTGTGGTGCATTGATCGACCTGGCGGCACTGCCGTATTGGGCTCACTTAGTGGTGTAGGAACGGCTCAGGAGCAGGCTCTGATGCCAAGTGCTGAACAGGTAGTCATGGCCGACTACGTCCAACAAAACAACGGCGTACCGTCGTCAGCGCGCCCTTTGCGTGGACAGGCCTGCGTGAGAGCAGATCCATCGCCCTTGGACTTACAACGAGCTCAAGTCAGCTTGTGGCCAGGTGGAGCAGGCAAGCGGAGAGAGCGTTCAAATTGATGGCCGCCTCCCTAGCTGCGGCAGCTGCGGTGCCGCCGGTGCTCGAGCAATGTCATCTGATTGAATTCTCAAGGGGTCTTCCGGCTGCCTTGGCGTGGAGCGATGCATCAATTCGAGGGCGTCCAGGCGGCAACGTTAGCGACGTCCACAGTTGCTCTTGATCACGTCTGTCTGCTTGATGTTTTGTATGTTCTTTGCGGGTTTCACAGACTGAAATTAAGATTCTGCAGTGGCATAATGAGGCTGGGGGTTTGGAGCCTTGAGGCTTTGAGGTTAGGGCAAGACAAGCAGACTTTGGACCTTGTCCGCAGGTTTTAGCACCTGCACCAGCATTAAATTACGCGTGTAGGTGACCAGCGCAGGGCACCGAATTCACATATGCAGCCTCTGAACGCTTAAGAACCTACGTTACTCGCCACTGGCCTCCACAGCTGTGAAAACGCACTGCTTTGTTCACTGCTCGGGTCAAGTAGATGGAAACAATCTACACCGTCTTGCCGAACTTCACAACGGGTCAATCTTTGGGGGAGGTGGAGGCGGGGGCCAGCTGGGTCAGAACATGTGGCTGTGACCGGCACGAGTGACACACCCCAGAGTACAAATGCCGTGTGGCAGAGGAATTCTCGAGCATGCCAGTCCGAGAAATTGCTGTGTTGTTGACTGCGTACCATTGTCAGTCGCGCAGGTGCTGCCAGTGGACGGGCACGACACTGAGCCAAAAAGTTTATCCGCGGTCGATTTCTCAGACCTCGACGCATTCAGGAGAAATCCGCAGGACCGGAGCACACGCATTTTCAATTTGCTCCGCGCATGTCGTAGAGCAATGTCGATGTCGATTTTGCTCGGAGGCCTCGCTGATTTTTGGTCACAATGTGACCAATGCTCTGTGCTGTCAGATTCCGTCATCTGGAATGGTGAGGTACAGGGCAGAGCTGCAATGTGCAAATGGGGAGCTTCTGAACCTGCAGGAGTTGGATGCCAGTGAAGCCTGCGCAGCCCGAGGAGGCTCGATATCGGGACAAACTTAGTGCGTTCACGATTTCCGGCCATCATTTTAGGTCTGCTGTGAGAGGTGTTGTTTTCAAAACCCTGTGGTGTGATCTTCGCGGCCCTTCGTGATGTCATCCTCAAAATGGAGACGAACTTCCAAGACACGGAAGGCTCACAATACACGGAGGACCTGTGGCACGCGACAGCACAGTCGAGCCCGGCACAGGCGTCTCTGACCCGGGAGAGCCAGAGCCAGAGCAAGAGATGGATCCTACAGGCCAGGGTCCAGTGGACCCAGTGAACACCGTGTGGATGAGGTCTTGAGGCGAGAATTTGTGCAGGTGACTGTGAACGCTTCGCGCAGCTGCTAGAGCAGGGAGCTGGCCTTGTCAGCACCTTTATCAGAACGGCGAGTCAGATCTGGAAGGCCGGGAGGTTCAGTAGCCAGCGGCGAAATGAATTGAAGACAGACCGTGAGACATGGTGTGGACATATTTGGAGGTTGACCTTTCCGAACAGACACGGTTTGAGGCTGGGCTTGCATGGACGTGGACGTCTCGCAGCTTGATTTTTGTTGGATCAGGCCGAAGATGTCAAAGTTTTGGCTGCTGCCATGGATGACCCGTGTTATGAGGCGATAGTCCAGTTCTTAACACTCAGGAGAGTGTCAGGTCTCAGCAAGAGTCTTAGCCTATAGCACAGCTGAAGGTCAGAATCTGCGAGTCGGTGTCTGGTTCCCTGCCGACACATCAGCTCTCCCAGGAGTGAGGTCCTCAAGTGTCCACCGTCCAGCCGTCCAACTACATCCCACAGACCCATGTCAAGGCTTCGCCAGTCAGAAGCGACGAATGCACGGGACTCCCTGGCCAAGGCGGGGTGGAATATGATACGGACAGCTGACGAAGACTCTGTGTGGTTTGATGTGCCTTGATGCTGCGATGGGAACCACTCCACCAAATTATTGTGGCAGTCGGTTGCCGCCGCATACATCGGAGCTGCAAGAATGAAGCTGCAGCCTCAGCCCTGCTCAGTGTAACATGGTGTGGCTCTGCCTCTGCATGGGACAAGAGGACAAGCATATTTGTCTCGACCACGTAGCAACAGCATCTTGTCGGGAACAAAAGTTCAACCTGGCCAAAAAGCCAGCTATGACACAACTTGTCAAAAAAACCTTGTCAGCTATATGCAGGAACTACAGGGCAATTACAACGGCGCCTCAACTCCACCGCAAGCATCACAGCCAACAGACAAACCAACGACATCAACCAACCACCCGGACACCGAGGGAGCGGCAGACAACAAAGGCCCTTCATCGGCGTCTTGCCAGCCACCTAGATCCACGGACGTCCACGCAGCTCACCGCATCAGTGATTTAGAAGCTAGGTTGGCTAACACACAGGACACGACACAACAACTCAAAGACAAGCAGGCAGGAACAACCAGCCGCCAACCCAAGCCAATTGCCAATCAGCCGCCACCCAGAAACATCATCGCACCACCTTCCCCTTCCAACAGCGCTGACCCAACCAGTCGTCAGCATTTACACCACACAACCAACCAAAGCACGGGCCGCAAACGCTCGTCTTCGCCCAACTCCGATTCAGCTCGGAGTGCGTCTGCCCAAGCCTTCAACCTAGAATAGCCGGCGCCGAACGACCCCGACCCAACGGCATCCAGCCCGGACATCAGTACACCCAACTCCCGTACAGGCCGACATTTCCCAGGCAAAACTATGCTTGGAGCCAAAAAGCAGCGACAATCGACGCTTACCCCCGGGTCTACCAACAATGCAGCAGTCAAACATCCTGATCCACAGCAGATTCTCCAGCAACCGAAGCAACCCAGCCGTTGGTTCCAGAATAATTTTTCTGAAGTCCACATAAAAGTCGAATTATGCGGCGATGGTTCGGAGCCCTGAAAGGGATTTCAGACAAACAACGACGACAATGCAAGCAATTCCTTGATGCTACGGCAAAAGCCCTTCCAACACTCACTACCGAACAAGAAAACAGCGCACATGCAGCAGCAATCGCTTGGGGCATTTCGTACAAAACCATTGACAGATTCAGCAACTCCGCTCTCATCAAGTTGGTCGCCATCATCTCTCAGATGACCGAGTGGCTGCTACAGCGAGCCACAGGCTTTGACGCACCAAAGCGGCCGCGACTTCCGCTCTAACACAGAGAGCCTAGACCAATGCAGAGCGATTCTCCGAGTTATCTTACCATATGTCGAACAACTGTCACATGACCTTTTCAATTAGCACTATGGCTGCAAGGTCTGACCATTTTGCTCAAAGTTTTCCACTATCACACCAAGGCACAGACCGGCCAGTACATCAACCTGCGCTATTTTTTCCAGCATTCCAACATTTCAGCACGCGCATACACCTTGGCTCAGTTTATACACACATATACATATATGTATATGTATGACTGTATATGTATGTGTCTATGCACATGAAAGAGGCGAATGTCTCCTGGCCACCGAGGCCATGGTTTGAGGCATTTTGTCGGCAGGTGGCCAGCATCCCAGCTATTCCAGGTCTACGCGCCCCTCCTATAGTCTGCCGTGTTTGTACTGTGCAGGTTGGTGCCACTGGTGCCGAGGTTGATGAGGTACTGGAAAGCTGTGGTCAAGGGAGTCAAGGGCTGATAGGCAGAAGCTGTCAAGGCCAGACTGGTGGGTGCATGTGGGTCCACTCGCATGCTGCAAAAGATGGTCTTGTCCCCCGAGTGTGCGTCTCACTGTGTGGCTGTTGCATTGCACTCTGACGTGAAGGATTCATTCACTGTTCTGAGGTTGAGCCCCGGCAGTGGGATTTTGTCGTGCTGTGTTAGGTGCCAAAGCATGGAGGACAGAAGCAATGGCTTAAGAATAATGCCACGTTGCGGAGCTAGAGCTCGTTGACAGGAAGTGGCAAAGGTGGTCACCACCATCTGCGAGAAGCTACAGGGCCGCGCGGACAGCGGGGTGTCTGCGATCGTCGCTCATTTTCTGGACGAGGCCTCCTTTACAACTGCTGCAACTGTGCGCTCGCTTGCGCCGTCGAATGTGTGAAAGGATGGCCAGATCCGCTCAGACTCGGAGTTGTCCGATGTCGGCTCGGTGGTCATACAGGTTGTGTGGAGAGGGAGGCCATCAGATCCTTTATCAGTGGCCGAGGTCCGGGGCGAGTTTGTTTCAATCAGCGACTGCCCGCAGTGTCAGTGTGCAAGGTGCGTGTGGTGAACGTGATTCTGCAGAAGTCGCTCAGCTTGACGGTGTTCCGTGCATGTTTGCAAGCAAGGTGGAAAATCCTGCCTGTTGTTTTTGCGCTACCCGGAGCCAGGCAAATGTTGCAAACAACTATTTGGTGGAGCTTCAAGACCGGTTTGGGGAAAATGTCATAGGGAACTCGGGCGATTTCCCTGACGTTTTGCCGGTTGCAGCTATGCGTCGCCGTCCGAGATATCGCTCGGGACAGCAGCGCCGGTATGTTCCGTCATGAAGTGCCGCAGCCGAGGTCGAATTACGGTGAAGGGCTATCATCCCGCAGTTCCGCACCACCACCTCCAGAGTCGGAACATGAAGGCGCTCTCTCTCTTCTCTCTCTCTCTCTCTCTCTCTCTCTCTCTCCCTCTTCTCTT
>CAJNJA010017661.1:271-10878 GCA_905231915.1 Symbiodinium necroappetens
CCCCCCCCCCCCCCGATCCCCCAAACAAACCCTTACCCCCCCCCCCTCAAAAAAAAAAGGTTACAGGTTACCTTTCCTGCTAAGGTTCCCTTTGCCTGCATCCGCGTTGGCCTGGGCATTGAAGTCCGGGCTAGAGCCTCGAGCCACTTCTACGAAATCCAGGTTGAGCAAGTATTCCTTGATCCATCCTCCTCGGTTTAGGGTTTAGGGCCCCTAAACCCTAAACCCTAAACCTTAAACCCTAAACCCTCAACCCTAAACCTTAAACCCTAAACCCTAAACCCTAAAGCCCTAAACCCTAAAGGGTTTAGGGCAGAACACCGGCCAGATCCAGACTCAGGTGCTGCAAAAAGGCTTGTTGAAGAAAGGAGTTAAGCATGGGCCCCTAAGTAGTTCCTTTTTGGGATTCCCTTTTAGGATTCTAAATTCTAAATATGAACCACAAAAAGGAACTACTTAGGGGCCTATGGGTAAGCATCCCGGCTCTGCTAAAAGCTCCTCTCCCCAACCCAAGCCAGAACCCGAAGGTCTTACACGCAAAATCTACTAAGGGTTTAGGGCTTTAGGGTTTAGGATTTAGGGGTAAACCCTTAATAATAAGGGAACCCTTTTTCCCAATATTCGGCTTTAATACGCAGACCCCCAAATAAAAAGGGCAAAAGGGCACTACTGGGGAACCTAGTCTAACAACAGCAGGCGAGCTTCCATGTGCAGCGAGGTTGACATTGTTCACCTCATGGCGGGATCAAGCCAACGCTGGCTAATGTAGGGGCCTTAACAATTAGAATAGGGTTTGGGGGTCCCTTATTAGAATAATAGTGTAGTATACCCCAGAAGCCTGATCTAAGGCTCCTATATTACTCAAGTCGACAATCGACAACTGCGATGGACTGCAGCGGCCAGGTCTCTAACATTATACTTGTCTGGTAGTGCATGGGGAAAGTTTGCTTCACGCTGAAACGATGCATGCGGAGTTCAGAGCATCTGGGTGACTTGCCGACGTGATGTGCTTTGAGAACACTTAGAGACTTAGAGTGCTTCATGGGTCGGACGGCATTGATTTCCAGGGATGTCCACTGCAGTCTTGCGATGAATGGTGAACAAGTCTTATTGGGTAAACTGGTGGCGAAAAGTAGCGAACTTGTAGTCCATGCTGATCACCATATCGCGCCGTGCATACTACACTGCCTTGGACTACATGCGCGTCAGCCTGTTGAACATTGACATTGGACGACTCGTCGACTCCAGCAAAAACATGCTGCGCAACAGATCCACACAATGAGAACGATCCTCATGCAACTGTGTGCAAACAGCTGTGTGCTGCAAACTATCGAAGCTATCCACGACTTATTTGACCGAAAATGGAGTATCTTTCGCGCTTTGACGTCGTCGGCGACGACACAACTACCATAATTACTGTGCACATTGCCCGAACAAGTCAATTCCAGATAACTTGATTGTGCCAAGCTGCTCTTTACTGCACGATTATAGCCTGATTACCGCAACATGTTGCTTGAAACTACATGGCACTGTGAAAGGCCATGCTTCGACAGCACAGTGCGACGCAGCAGGCCAAGTGCTGCAGTTCCTACTGATCCATTTTACTGCGGCACCTGCTGATTACACGTAACGACTGCTCCTGAAGTGCGATGCAGTACTTTCTGCGAAGAAAAGAGGCACAGCACGGCACAATACTGGCCGGCAGAGTACTACATGGTAAAAAAAAACACAGGACAGTTCAGCCTTCTGCAGTTGCCATACTGGATGGCATGGCACATGACACAATGGAGGAAAGCAAGCGGCAGGAGCGCCAAATACGGGATGACGAAACAAGACGGTGGCAGCAAACAGTATACTAAATACTACTATACTCAAATGAAGCACTCAAACAGCCTAGGATAGTGAGCAACTTCTTCATTCTCCACCCTGCCCCAAACTCCCAGGTCTACTGACTTTGAGGGGTTTTATTCATTTATAGGGACTCTGCCAGAGCTTGGTTTTTGGTATGTACCGTGATGCCAAAACCCTCTCTCACAGCGGAGTTGCGGCATACATCCTCGGATGGCAGAGACGCTCCAGCAGAAGTAATTCCTCCTGCATGAGCACCTGCTAAACCCTAAACCGAGCCAGGGTCTAGGGTTTTAGGGTTTAGGGCTCTGAACATGAGGCCCTAAACCCTAAACCCGTTGATGCCGGAGGTTTTTGTGGAATCCACCGCGTTTCATTTCGAAAAATAACAATACGGGCCAGCCTCGTTCAGTTAGCTTGAATAATTGAAACAGAGCTTTCCAAAGCTTCAAGGGCCTCAACAATTAAAATGATTTGTTGTTTGAAAGGGTCTTTCTCAAGGTTTAGCATGGGTTCTTTATGGGGGTGTGATATAGAAGCCTGACTAACTAAAATGG
This sequence comes from Symbiodinium necroappetens, assembly GCA_905231915.1. NCBI lineage: Eukaryota > Dinophyceae > Suessiales > Symbiodiniaceae > Symbiodinium > Symbiodinium necroappetens. The sequence continues at coordinate 2,677 of CAJNJA010017661.1, forward strand.
GGTTTGGCAGGTTACCTGCCGCAGGTAATTATATTCTGATAACACTGTGACGGTTGCGAAAGCCAACATGCTTTGGTCAACTACACAGGCCCACTTGGAGGTTCTTGGGTAGTTACAAGTGGTAATATAAGTAAGGTAACTATAGTTATAGCCCTCATTAGGGGACTTGTAACTCCAGGTATAGCTACCCGCGACCCTCCAAGCAACCTTGAACCCTAAAGCCTAAACATGCTTTGGTCAAGTACACAGGCGCACCTGGTAGTCCGGATCTAAAACCACGAGATCTGCATCACGTGGGCAAAGCAGCTGTAAGCAAGGGGCCTCCTCGGGAGTCCTGGCGACATGGGGTTTAGGGTTTAGGGGTTCCGTTAAGGTCCGTTTTAAAGGATACTACAAGGGTACTATCAGGGTGTCTTATGAAAGGACACTATACGGTTACTAGAGCACGCCACATGCATGCATCCTAAGTGAAAAACTATCTAATGCAAATTGAACTGTAATCCAAGCCTGTCAAACAAAACCTGGTAGGACCCCAACGTCAGCCAGCCCAGACTAAGAGAAACTTCACCGCAATCCTCAAACCTCAACAACCTTTCGCCCTAAACCCTAAACCCTTAACCCTAAAACCCTAAACCCTAAACCCCATAGCGGCTCTGCGCTCCTGGGGGCTTTCCCAGTGATGACCAGAGATTGCTGGCCGCTCCGGGCTTGTATTTGGGTGCACTGCTCAGAAGTCGTATGCACCACCTCTGCAACTACGTTCTCCAGTAACCCCTTCATAATAAGGGTACCCTATTTTCTACTATTTTGGTTTTAATAAGGAGATCCCAAACCAAAAGGGCAAAAGGGTACGACTGGAGAACCTAGGCAAGAGGATCTTGGGATTTTGGAGCGCAGCTTGGAAAAAGCCGTTGGTGCACTTTGAGCTGGTAGCTTCAAGTGCACTGCACAGAACCGGTTCTGAACGAAGTGAAATGTAGAAGCTTCATAATATTTCTTGCCTGTACTATTCCTTATAGGGCTATCCTATCGTAGTAAGCTTATGGTATACTCCACCATCGAAGCCTATTCCGTGTAAACATCGCTACGACCCTGCATGAGCTGACGTAGCTGAGGGGCTGAGCCGAAGGTGCGGAGGCTGTCAGCAGCATTTTGGCTGAGGTGGGCCTGCATTTCGAAGCCTCCCAGCTGCCAATGCCCTCCATGTGCGCGCAGGCCATGGGCTAAAACATGAGCGGTGTGGCCTTGGGCCATGAAATGGTCGATGACATACGTGGTGTTGAAGCCTGTAAGACACCAGAGAACACGGTTGAAATCGTTGCTCAGCTCATTGACCTTGTGCGCAGAGGCCTGGGCATTGAACATGATCGCGGGACATTGGCACGCATCACCTTGGTGCTTGCAGCCACCGAGACTTCTCTCGTCCAGCATACATTGGGCGAGCGCTCTCCGCATTTTCTTCGCGCAAGACAAGGCTTCAAGTTCAGATTGCCTCGATGCCTCAGCATCTTTGCAACACCTGTCGTGGGTCCAAAATTCGTCGAAGCAGACATTCGCTTCCTTTTGTCCGGAGCAGCATGCAACCTTCGAGAGCGGACCCTGTCAGGGAGGCAGGAGCCTGTTGGGGCAGTAGCGGATTCATGAGATTTTTTTTGAGAACGGTATGCCCAGCCCCTGAACCCCAATACCCAGATACACTCAATCCCAAAGCCGAACCGACATCGGGCTCCGCCCAACGAGCCCCAGCAAAAAAAAGTTTAGGTTTAGGGTGTAAGGTTCAGGGTTCAGATCATAGTCTCTAGGCTTTAGGCCACTTTAGGCTTTAGGGTTTAGGGTACCAGTTCCGCCAACAGATACCCTCAATAGAAGCCCTTTGGCCTGTTTTTGTGGGCTTATGACGCTAGATGGAGTGTGGCTTTGGCGATGCAAGTAGACGGACTCTGTACTTAATGCAGGCCTCCATAGCTAACCTTAAGACCTAAGCCCTGAACCAAGCTCCTCAACCCAAAACAAGGAATGTAATCAGGATCCTACTTAGGGTTTAGGGTTTTGTTAGAACGTTTACAGACAGGGGGTTCCGAATGTTTCCAACGATCTGAATCTCAAGCCCCGCTGTCCCTGATGATAGGCCTCAAGAAAACCTTGAGAGGCACGTCCTCGTGGAGGCATGAAGCAATACCTGAAATTATGGATCCGCAGGGTAGGTAGGGTCATGACTGACTGTTTGGCCCCAATCCCGGACCCTGAACCGCTACACCCCTAGACAGACGGGTGGTTCTCTAAAATAGGCTCCCTTTTTAAGTCCCCAAAATAGTACGGCACCCTTATCAAAAGGATCCCCAAAAAGGGACCCTAATTTCGTGAAGGGTTTAGGATCCGGGGCCTAGGTTTCGGGCTGGGAACTGGCACGATCTCTGCATACGACTGCGGTACCTGGTGATGTTAAGAACCCCACCCCCCTCCCCCATGTAGGGTTTAGGGTTTAGGGGGTTTAGGGGTTTCGGGCTTAGGGTTCTAGGGCCAAGGGCGTTTAAGGGAAAGCAGCATCTCGAGCCAGTCGCCCAAGCAGAACTCACTCAATCAACGCTCCTCACAGACCCTGCGGTACCTGACAACCCAATGACAGGCAAGTTGGCAAAATACATCTTCGCAGGTAGGGCCTTTACACAAATATGTGATGCGTATATACATAGGTAAAGTATGTATGTGTATGATTCTCTGTATGATCTATACCTGTTGGTCGAGGAGCTTCTGAGGAAAGCGTCCGAGAGTCACATCCAGTGAGTCCAGTTTGCTCCACTCACATGGCGGAGACTGCATGGCCGGGTCGAACACCACTGTTTCGTTGCCTTCCAGACTTCTCTGAAGGCTTCTATGGAGTGTTGGAAGAGGATTACACTGACGATTTAGAGTTGAGGGCTTGCATGGTTTGGGGTTAATCTTCGGAATTAGGGTTGTCCTCACTGTTGTTATGGTGGTGGAGGCTGCGGGAGTGGTGGTTGTGATCGAGATTGATGTTGTTTGTCTGATCGGCCCGGTAGACGTACCTGACACCCTAAACCCTTGATACTTGCGCAGCACGAAGCCAGAATGCAGCATGATGTGCCCAAGCCACGCAGATTTCACAGACAGATTCCAACTGCGACTACGACTTTTGCCGGAGCCGAGAATGGGAAAAGCCTAAGTTTGAGCCGTGTCTTGTGGCGACATAATATTTCAAGGCTGTTCGTGGCTACGGCGAACACCGAGACGGAACATGATGGGATTGTTAAAGTATAGTCATAACAAGCTGTGCTACATCCTCATATCAGTCTACATGAGACCCGTAGCAATCCTTAACACCCGAAACCCTCAACCCTAAAACCACTGACCACCGGAACCTCTGAGCTCAATTCCGAGCCTTCTTCCACGACGCGAAAGGCCAGGTCAGTACTCAAAGAGTATGGAAGACGGTAAATCTGCATCCCGAGCACTGCCACCTGGGGCTTTCAATGCTTGCTTTTTCTGTGTCTAGGGTAAACCGTGGGTTTAGGGTTTAGGGTTTAGGTTTTTTTTGAGGGCCATTTTCCTCAGCAAGGTTTTCAATGTTTAGGTTTCAGAGCTTCAGCACGACTAGATCTTCCATCTTCACATTCTTCTACTCAGAGGCCGCTCCCACGCAAGGATTTACGATGCAGGCTGATATCGGGATTTTTAGAAAGGTCTACCCAGACCCCCGGGACGATCCAAAAAGTAGATCCCTCAAGGGGGTTCCAAGAAAGTACCCTTTAGTAGTTAGGGTCCCAAATCAGGGGATCTACTGTTTAGATCCTCCTCGGGGGTCTGGGTAGTTGCGGAGGGAAGCCAACCACGGGTCGATGGGTAGTTCTCTAAACTCCGGGCCCCTTTTCGGGGAGATTACGGCACTCTTAATAAAAAGGACCCTAAAATACCCTAAACCGTAAACCCTAAACCCTAGACCCTAAACCCCTAAAACATAAACCCCTAAACCCAAAACCCCAAACCCTACTCCTATGGAGGGGGCTGGAGGCTTGGTAAGGCTCTTGAAATCACAGTGGCCAGCGCCACCAATGTCACCGGCAAGGCAAACTTCACGGGGACGCTGCTGTAAACAGCGGAACCGAAGAGGCACACCGAAGCACCAAATATTTGAATTTCGGTCATGGCCTCGCCGAAGAGTTTTGAACCAATCAGCAAGGCCACAACACGACTGAGGGAGCTCCCCACTGCGATGGAGGTTACCTGGAAGCTCAGGTTCACCCGCACGTAGCTCAAGTTTATCAGAAATCCAAGTGTCGTGGAGAGAAAGACAAAGAGTTGTATACTGGTCGGTGCTGTGGCGATGGTCTTAACAGGAGTCTCTTTGGTGTAGAGAAGCATCGAAAGGGCAATTGGGATCACCAGCGTATTCTGCACGATAGCAAGGCCTTCGGCAGTTTGGTTGACCGCTTTGCAAATCGCACGCTTCTCCCAGAGTTGGCAAGTAATGTTGAGCAGTGAGTTTATGCAAAGCCAGGAATATCCTTGTGCGGCATATGTGATGTCCGTTGCACCATAGATGCCAGCACCCACCAATATGATGGCAAGCCCCACTTTCCTAATTGTATAGGCCAGTTATGCTGGAAATGCTTATCAGGTCATCATTCATGTTACAGACAGATACCCAAAAGTACTTTAAAAATCCTAAATCAGCCATAATAATCAGCCCAGTCTTCTGTGCCGTATCTTTGGCATTGCTGAAAAGAAAATACTCCCCCATCGCAACAAAGCAAAGCCCGACAGACCGTGCCACTAGAACGGTCGCCACGGACACCTGCGGCAGACTGATCAGCGAGGTGAGAAGCATGCAGAAGAAGATGAGCGAAGGCGGTAAGAACAGTCGGAACATGTCCTGAGTCCGCCAGGTACTTTGAATTCTTTAGGGGTGTACATTAAAAAATACGAAGAAATACTATAATATAACAATCGAACAAGCATAACGATGCATGTGTATACATATATGTATGTATATATATGTATATATATATATGTGTGTGTAAATGTGTATATATGTTTATGATGTACCTGTATATGTCATCCCACGCCCATCAAGAAAGTGTACTCAGGCTCAGCTACCGAGCGTCCACTGTGAAAGGCTTCAACTCGCGGAAGATTCCGACGCTTGTTCCAAGAAAGTTCAACAGAACGGAGGTGACTGATTGGACCAGTATCAAGCTGAAGCGATCATGCACAAACGTCGCCACTGCCTTGTTGAGTAGCAACATACAGCTGGAGGTCATGATGAAGCTCCTGGGTAGGCGCAGTACATAGGCAAGGCGTCAACAACTGGTCAGAATCCTTGAGGCTACCCAGAAGGTCACACTACTTAGTCAGGTGCCGTTCTACAAGAAGTAGGAAACCTTGTAACTAGCATCTTCTATATAAAAGGAGAATGCAGGTGCCCAAAAAGGGAGTGAGTTGTGACCCTCTTATAAAACCCAAACGACTCCCAAACGCCCCTAAAGAGAACTGAAAGCAGCCACAGCTCAGCATCCACAAGTGGTCTCCGAGCTGCTTTGGTGTAATCTCAGGTGAAGCAGAAGTCATATCCGCCGGAAATTACTACAGGCCGATAAACCCATAAAGGAGCCCTTAAAAGAACCCTTACAGGAGCCCTTAAGGGGCAATCTTGATCTGATTTAGGGCTTGGGGCTTTGGGAACATGGCCCTTCGAGCAAGGCGTGTTGGGCTCTCGTGGTGGTAGATCGCAGCCTAGGCTAGTGAAGTTTGCCTTACCATGAGCATGAACGCGAAACACCCTATAAACCTTAAAAGCCTTAAGCCTAAACAACAACAACTCGGCTGAATCGATGTGACAGCCTTGCGCTCCCATGTTCTCTGAACCCAACGGCTCCATGCGAACTGGCATGCTGGTGTTGGTGACATAAAACCTGCATTACCTTAAGGACCCCAAAGTATGGGAGTTATGGTATCTTCCTTATTATGGTTAATGCAGGATTTGCATCATCAACGGCAGTAACAGGCAAAGCCCATCCGTACCTGTCGCAAAAAAGGTGCACACCAATCTATACCCCAAAGCCTACGTCAAGATTCCGCAGAAGCCCGCCCAAAAGCCCTCCTTAACCCGATCAAAACCTGAAGCCCCAATCCTAAACTATCAAACCCTAAAAAAAACCCTGAACCCCTAAACCCCTCTAGTAAACTCTGATACCCTAAACCCCAAATCCTAGTTCCTAAACCCTAGAACCCGAAACCCGAACAAACCTTTTCAGGGCCAAGCAAGCAGCAGGAAGCAATGGCCTGAACCTCACCCGAAGACTGCCTGGGCCATAATATGGGTATAGTAAACCCTAAAAAGGTTGGAAACCTGATTAAGGACAAATAGTGCTGGGATTCCCTATACATTACTCTTAAAGATTGAGGCTATTGGGTTTCCAACTGTTGGGCTTCTACCATAGTTCTCCAAATAAGTTCCCCCGTAGGGTCCTTGTTATAAGTGCGTGCGTACTATTTTGGGGAACTCAAAAGGAACACTTATTTAGAGGACTACCCAGATGGAGACTGGAGGAAAAAGGTTTCGGGGCGGTTTTGGCTTCAGGATTTCCGGCGCAGGATTACAGGGTTCAGGGTATGGAGTTTGGGGAAAGAGCGGGCTTGTATTGACAGCAGGAACTAGGGGTTCGAAGCCCTATAACCCTAAACCAGGTCATATCGGGCTACAGGGGTTTGTACGTAGAAGGATCTTGCCATTCGTGTTCATGGGCTAGGGCTTGGGGTAGAGGGCTAGGGTTATATAGGGACGTTTATTGAAGGGCTCAGGGCCTGGGGTTTCAGATGGGGTTCGGGAGCTGGTTGCTCATTGGTACAGTGGAAAGGTACACTCAACGTCTCAATGTAGTAGAAACCCTAAACACTGAACCTAAAAGCGCTCCCTGAGGAAGCCATGCCAACAGCTTCGAGGTGTGCATGTACTGTTCTCTAAGCGACAGTTGCATGTGCGAGGTTTACTTGGAGGTTATGGGTAGTTATAAGTGGGGTTATAAGTAAGGTAACTATAGTAACCCATATTAGGGGACTCATAACCATACTTATAGCTACCCATGAACCTCCAAGTACTGTGTTGGGCTTACGTCTCTGAACTTGCTGCCGAGCATCTCAGAGTGGTGGCTGTGGTGCCTCTCAGGATGCTTGAAGGGCTTAGGGTTTACGCCTTACGGATTAGGGTTTAGGGTTTAGGCTTTTAGGGCTTAAGGGCTTTAGGGTTTAGGGCTTTAGGGTTACTTGGCCATTAAAAGCTTCTGCATACTGAGTTGTTCTATTCCCTTGCAGTGGTCCGGACAAGATTGTGCAATCGCATTCCCCCAAACCCTCTTCCAGTCATTATGGCCCTGCATGAAACCCCCTGACATCCCATCAAAATAACTACACAACCCTGCTTCCGCAATTCAAATCTAAAACCAAGCATTAAACCCTAAACCCTATACCTGAGTACAAGAAAGCCAGATCGAACTATTGCACTAAGGTTTAGCTTATTCAGGTTGGCTTGTCGTCGTCCATACCCCCGATGTCTTGACAATCGTTATCATCATTGTCACATCATCAGCGACATTAAAATAATTATCGAGTTGACTCACATCTGGAAACATAGATCATGAACGGTCATCTGCATTGTGTATAACTTACAGTCATCGGAATGAAAACGGTCAGGATCACCATGCCATGATGACACTGGTCATCATCATCATCACCACCATCATCATCATCATCTTCATAATCATAATCAGCAGCAGCAGCAACAACATCAACATCATCATTATCACCGTCACCGACATCATCACCATCATCATGACTTTCAATATCCTCATTACCACCATTGTCCTCGTGGTCATATTCAACCGAATCGCTGGCGTGACCAGACTGAATCGTCATGGCAAGTATGCGCATCGGCCTCTTCACAGCGATCGCCCTTCACATTCCCCACTCGTATCACGACCATTGTCACAAAGGTCCCCGCTGGCGTCATCACTACCATGATGGTTAGCATGATCATGTTCAAGCATATCATCATCATCATCACCATCATGGCAATCATCATCATCATCACCATCATCATCATCATCACCATCCCAACATCACCATCAGCATAATCATCAGCATCAACAACAACATCATCAACAACAACAAGAGCAGCGGCAGCAGCAG
>CAJNJA010017662.1:0-10878 GCA_905231915.1 Symbiodinium necroappetens
ATCTCGTCGCATCATAGGGCTTGGGGCTGCACACTTTAAAGCCCCTACTGTTGATGATATAAATCTTGCATTACCTTTAAGGAGCCTAAACTATGGGAAGTATGGTGTATTCCTTATTATGGGTAATGCAGGATTTATATCATCAACCGTAACTTTGGAGTTAGGGTTAGGGGACCCTTGGCGATATCAGGTCCCTTTTAAGAGAGCCATAAGTACGGTTCAGAAGCGTCCCCTTGAAGGGGTCTCCCTAATACTACCTAGGATGACTTCCCTACTTAGACGCTCCAACACGCCAAAACCGTAAGCCTGAGCCCATGAAAGTGAAACCATTGAGATCAGCATCCCTCTACTCTACAGGAAGCGCCACGCGCTCGCTCCATGAATCCTAAAACCCAAACGCACCTTACTATCAGCCTTTTCACCAGCACTCGTTGCACGATTTGAAGAAACACTGAGAAAAAAAGAGGGGTCCTTGGCTCCTCTTGCCGCCTTCCGGAAATGAACCCCCATCCATTGAACAGGGGCTAGCCATGAGCTCCAGAGCCGCTGATCACAGCTGTGGGCCCAGGAGCCGAAAAGACACGAATTCAGCGAGTCACGCCGTGCACCTGTGCGTCCTATGAGGCTGCGCTTCTATCGTCGGGTCACGAACCCCAAAAGAGTACCCTTTCCAGGAATAAAAAAAAACATGCAGGCTGAGGGGTACTTCTTTTAGCCCTGACACAAGCAGATCGTCAATCCTCAGACGCAATAATCGAAGGTGTGGGTTTTGGGTTCAAGGTTCGCAGGCTGCCTCGTCTCCAAACCCTTAACTCGAAACCCTGTCGTTGGGACTTGCAAAGAGGCGTAGAGCTCTGTCCCCAAGCCTTTCACAATGAACCGTAAACCCTAAACCCTAAACCTTAAATTAGGTCATCGAAGGAGGCGCATCCCCTCTGGCTGCCACAGGCAATCTCGTCGGCGACTCCCTGGCTCCAGCAATCCGAGTCCCTGCAACTGTCACCGCTCCAAGCTCAAAACCCTAAACCCTCAAAACCTAAGCCCTAAACCCTCAAAACCTAAACCCGAAACCCGCAAACCCCGGAAGCCTGGACCCAAAGCGCAAACCCCCCAACTCTGGCTCGCCTTTTGCTGTCTTTAGAGACTTCATCGGACATCTGACTGCTGCCCCTGTGAGAGTCGCCGACTGCTTTTGACCCGCAAGGCTACACTTTGCCTCAGACACGAGTTTAAGGCTTCGGGCTTAGGGTTTAGGGTTTTAAGGTTTAGGGTTTAGGGTTTTACGGTTTAGGGTTTTGGGTTTTAAGGTTTAGGGTTTAAGGTTTTAGGTTTAGGGTTTTAAGGTTTAGGGTTTAGGGCTTTTAAGGTTTAGGGCTTAGGGTAGAGGGATAAAGGTTTAGGGTTTAGGGTGTAAGGCTTAGGGATTGGAGTTTAGGGGAAGGTTGCTACATGATGCTCAAGGCGCACCAAACTTGCGCCAAAACCCCACTGCTAACAGGGTCGTCGGCCCAAAAAATTCTACAAGTCCCGGCAGAAAGAGTACGCAGGAGTTTGAGGCTCGTTTTGCTATGCTTCCTATGGGCCTAGGCGGCCTCAGAAGGGCGGTGGGTTACCGGCGTTCCCTTCAGAGATCAAGGCCAAGACTGGAAACCCCAAAACCGAAACCCGAGAATCCCTCGACCCTCAACCCTAAACCCTCCTGAACCCTAAAACCCAAAGCCCCTAAACCCTCAACCATCAACCCTAAACCCTAACCCTAAAGGGTTTAGGGTTTAGGTTCCCCTTTAGGTCTGCCATTGGTTTAAGGTTTTCGGTTTTCGGTGATCAAGAACCTGGCTTCGTGCCAGGAAACTTGTCTTAACTTGCCATATCCCTAAACCCTCAACCCTAAACCCTAAACCCCTAGACCCTAAACCATAACAGGTGCATGTGAGAAATAAGACGTTGCCCTTACTACGGAACTAGAGCCAGACAGAACGGGAGAGCTATTCCCAGAGAACCCAATACCCCCTAATTAAGGAATATAGCTTAAATTATAGGGGCTTTGATATTATTATGATTTAAGGTATATTCCTTAATTAAGGGGTATTGGGTTCTCTGGGTTTATACAAAGGAAGTTAGAGCTCACACTGCAAGTAGCTGACTCCCCTGTGCCATTGAGGGCTGCCAGGCACTAGCCCACACTCAGAAGAATGCCTCGGGTTGGGCGCTCCGGCTGTCTGCAACTACAACCACAGAGGGCTGTACCAACTGAGAATTTGACTCCGGGCTTAGGTTAGGTTTGAATTCAGAGAGAATCACTTTCAGGCTTTCATATGTAGCTCGTGCTAGTCGGGACTCTCAAAAACCCCTCCAATCAGCCGTTCCGCACCTGTGCAAAGCAGCGCGAAGACTGTGCATCAGATGCGGGGATCAGTACTTCCAAGTGACGTTGCGCACATTGGTTCACATCCGCTTGGGGTTTATTTAGGATCCAGGGCGGATTTAGGCTGAGCCATATACACGACCGCTAGTCGCTATCCGCTATCAGCCCCGGCAGCTAGTGCTCAACGAGGACCTAGGCACAGAGAGGCTGACTGCCAACAAGGCCGTGGTCACCACCTTCGAAGTCGCGTCATCGGCAGCATCGTTCAACCCGCCGCTTGTGCTGGTGGTGGTGACAACTGTCGCCGTCTTGCCGGTGACCTGCTTCAGCTTCCAGCTTTCAGTCTACCCCCCCCCTCAAAAAAAAATAAAGGGATAAGACAAAGCTAGCACCCGAAATCCCAACTCCACACACGAAGGGATCTGCTCCCCGAAAGGACAGGATCGACCCGGGAGGCCCGACCTCCACCGTGCCGGTGTAGCCCACGTCCGCGACCGCCTATGGGAGTTAGGAGTTGGGGGGACCCTTGGGGATATAGACCTTCTTGACAAGGTCCCTTTTAAGAGAACCACAAGTAGGGCTCAGAAGGGTCCCCTTTGTACTACCTAGGACGCCTGGGCGATGGCCGTGTTGGTGTCGGTCACGGAGACCTGCTCGATCGCGGCCTTCGTTTCCTGTGGCAAGTAAGAGTTTCCTAGGAAAACAAGCGGAAATGAATCTGAAACCCTGAACCTTTGACAGCAAATAAAACCTAAGCCCTAAGCCTAAGCCGTGTAGTTTTCGTGTTGAGGGTTAGTACAGGACCCCTCTATCGGAATCTCCCTCGTAACTAAGGCAGACACCCTCAGATCAGACGAAGTCTCTGCATCCGCGATGTCATTGGCTCTAGGGGTTTAGGTTTAGGCTTCAGAACTCGCCAGACCCACTCTGAACTACACTAACCCCCACAAGTTTTGCAGAGTTTACCCCGAAACAGTAGAGTCATAGACAACAGTCGATTCTGGTCTCTGACCGCGGGTTGTAGGGCCTCTCTCTTTTCCCCAAGAAAGGGGTTTAGGGTTTAGGGTTTAGGGAAAGCCCCCTGGTTTTTGAAGCATTCACTCCTCGGCTGCTTCCGCGCTGGGGAGGGTCACCTTGAAGATGGCCACGAGCGTGGTAGAGAGCCTCCTTGCGCCGAGGCGTCGCGATGCGTTGACCTCCACAAACTCCACCGTCACCTGCGACGGATCCACTCCCATTGCGCTCGCAAAGCCGTCAACCATGGCATCCTTCAACGTCTCATTCTCGGTAATCACGGTGGGGTCGTCCACCGTGAGCTCAACGGAAACTTCAACGACAGTGGGGACCGGTGCCATCGTGGTTGTGGTCTCGTCGGTCGGGTCGGTCGTGTCGGCGGCGGAGGTGACGGTGCCAGTGGTGGTGGCCGTTGAGGTGTCTGTCACCGTCACCGTGGCCGTAACCGTTTCCGTGGAGGTGTCCGTGGCCGTGGAGGTGTCCGTGGCTGTCATTGTGTCCGTAAGCGTGGTGGTGGCGGTGGCCGTAACCGTGGTGGTTGCCGTGACGGTGGCGGTGGTGGTCACAGTGGTGGTCGGATACACTGGATCAAATGTAACCACATATGCTTGGCCGGATGCCCCACCCGAGAACGCGCCCATCGACCCATCCGCCGTCAGCGATGCAGACTGACAGCCATCCAGTTGGATCTCGACGCTGGGGTCCGTCCCCCAAGTGGTCCTCGGCTCGTCTCGCGCTTCTCGATAGTTAATCCCTCCCGAATATGCAACCCTCATCCCACCTCAATGTTGAGAGACAGCCGCATCATCTTTAACTTCAGCATTGTTTTGAGAATCATGCATGCGGAGGAAGGCGAGGAGTCAGTGTATGGTCTTGTGGCCCCAATATTCGGATCCCACTTTTGTCCCTATAAAGGGCCGGGCTTTACATTGACCAGGGGTCTACAAACCTGAAACTCTGAGAAATTGGGTTTAGGGTTTAGGGTTTAGGCCACCGTGAAAGTGAGTGCTCAAAGCAACACCCTTCCCATAGCAACATGCAGTCGGCACAAAGGTCCGACTTCCCGCAGAGCGTCCCACCATCGCCACTGAGCCATGCATACCTGGGTTCTTGTTAGGGGATTCAAGTTAAGTTACCATAAAGAAACCATATTATTTTCTGTAGACCCCCATTATGGTAACTTAAATAAAGTCCTTTAACAAGAGCCCAGATACTTGAAGCTGCTCGACTGCAAGTTGCAACAAACGAACATCTTGGAGCCGTCGTCAGACACCGCTGCTGAATTACACCCGTACTGCCCGGAACTGCCAAGTTGGACCTTGGGGTGCTTGGAGGTTCATGGGTAGTTATAAGTATGGTTATAGGTCCCCTACTGTGGGTGATAACTATAGTTATCTTACTTATAACCCCACTTATAACTACCCATGAATCTCCAAGTGGGGACTTCGTAAATGAAAGGGGGAGGAGGGTCCTATCTTGAACTCAGACCCTTCATGTTGTTGGCCCCTGGGTTTCTGGGTATCCGCCTCGGTCCACGTAGCGCCCATGTCGGAGCTCACCCACGGCATGCCACTCTTCACCTCAAGGGTGCGAGGAAGACTTCCGGCACACTCGCTCACGTGATGCGTGGGCTGCTGGGCCCATTCTCAAACGAGGTCCCTGTCTGAGCTGCTACAACTAAACTATCTGCATGGCATGGTGCCCTTCAAAATATGGGTGGTTTCCGAAAAGAAGGGACCCTAATAAAGTACCCTACACAGTAGGATCCTTATTATAAGGACCCCAAAGTGAGGTACCCCTTATGAACGGAAAATCCCATATGCAGCAAGGGGATGCAGGGAAGAACGTCGTAAGCATGACCTGATTGTTGAGGGTCTCTCTCGCCAAGTCGCAACAAGGACCTGAATCATGCCATCCTGGGTTCTTGTTACAGGGTCTTAATAGAGTTACATAAGTTAAGGAAACCATACTATTTACTATAGATCCCGATTGGGGCAACTTAAGCAGATTCCTTAACAAGAACCCAAGATCGGCCGACAGGGCAATGTCACCATTTTGGCTTCCCGAATTTGGGGCCGTCGACTCCACCCAGGTCGCGCCAGAATCCGCGCTGGTGTACACGCCTCCACTACATGGGTAGCTTATAATCTATAACATACTATAATGTTACTATGCTGTACTATGCTATGCTATACTATACTATATCTAGATTATAACTATACTATACTATAACTAGATTATAACTATACTATAATATATTATCATGCAATATCATATAACAACATATGATATCATGCAAGATCGTATAAGATCATTTAGCTTAATGCCTTTGATGTTGGAAAGCCCAAGTGCCTCCATTCGAATATGAGCTGGAGAAGGGGGCCGTCGCCACAAGGTAGGAGCCAGTGGCTGTCCTGCTGGCAGCGACAAGTTTACAGATTTAAGGTGTAGGGCCAGTTTAGGGTTTAGGGCCAGTTTAGGGTTTAGGGTTTAGGGTTTAGGGCCAGTTTAGGGTCTAGGGTCTAGGGTTTAGGGTAATCAGCTTCCCCCCGACTCGCAACCGTTGTGCCAAGCCGCGAAGCCGCAGCCTCGCGATGCCGGTTTCCTCAACCCAATTCTGGCCACCGTCCGCGCTTGTTGAAATTTCGGCATCACTCGATGTCACGACGATGACGGAGCCATCATCCGACATTGCGGTAGCTGTCCACGCGCCACGCCTTCTTGGATATTTGTCAAACACTCTAGAAACAAACCAAGCAGCGATGAACCCTCTGAGAACGATGATGGGCATGGCAAGAACACACTAATCTCGAAACAGGAAGAAGGTGCGAGGAGATCTCCGTCCAATTCTCGCCGCCGTTGTCGCTGATCCAAAAGTTCGAAGAACGCGGAGCGGTTGAAATCTTAGACCCGTCAGCAGACATGGCCACACCCAGCCAGGGCTTGCTGCCGGGCTCGGTCCTCTCTGTCCAAGTTGCACCCGAGTCCATGCCTGGGTTCTTGTTAAGGGATGTAACTTAAGTTACCACCATAGGGATCCATAGTAACTAATATGGTTTCCTTAGTATGGTAACTTAAACTAAATCCTTTAACAAGATCCCAGATGCTGGTGTAAAGACTGCCGCCATCTAATCCGGCAACCATCTTGGTACCGTCGGAAGACATGGCAATGCGGCAATCGCTGCCTGCGCCGACAAGAACGGAGCTCATACCCCGAGCCAGGCCGAAGACGGACAGCAGCAGGAGAGGCAACATGTTCCCCGCGGCAAGCTGAGATGGTTCGGCTATGCTTGCAATGGGATGTTTCACTTTTGGGCCAAACTGCGATTGCAGCAATGGAAGCTTTGCAAAGTGCGATTATTCAGACATACCCTGGGCAAAACCGACAACTGATGGCAGCACGGGCAGCACGATTTTCCTGAATCTGTTACTCCGGGTCTTTTGGCCTACTGTGCAAACACCCTAAACCCTAAGCCCTAAACCCTAACCATTTCAAGGTGGATCTGCCTCTCTTGGTAGCCCTTTTCAGACCGCAGCACCAATGCAGGCAAGAAGGCATTCCCTTGGCAACAAGTTTGAATTGCAACTCGAAACAAACGGGCACCTGCGTCCTCTCTTCTAAATCGGATCGCAAACGGTACCCCAAAGAGCCTTTTCCACAGGAAATGGCCAACGAAGACTACATAATTTTTCTATGGACGGGTGGGGGCAGGCTTTTGGCTTTAGGGTGTAGAGTTTGTCTCGCTCTGCTTGGAGATTCAGGGGTAGTTATAAGTATGGCTATAAGTCCCCTAATATGGGTTTTAACTATAGTTACCGTACTTATAACCCCACTTATAACTACCCATGAACCTCCAAGTGGTTCCAATAATCAGAATCCCTGCGTCAGCCGCTGCTCCGAAGCTCAAAAATCTCGGCCTGAGGCGTTTGATGGCCTAGTGTTCGGGTTTGTTTCCAGGGTCTCGGTTTGAAGGTTTAGAGTCTAGAGTCTAGAGTTTAGTTACAGCGTTTTTAGGGTTTAGAGTTTAGGGCTTGGGGTTTATACGGTTTAGGGCTTAGGGTCTCGGGCCCAAGGGGTGTGGGATTAGGGCTCAGGGTTTCAGGCAAGGTTACACTTGGCTCGAAATCCAAAGTTGGTCGCGAAAGCGAAGCCTTTCTGATCCTGGAGTCCGAGATTCGGTGCTCCGGGGTTAGGGTTTAAAAAGTTAGGGTTTAGGGCTTAGGGTTTAGGGTTTGGGGCGATTCCTGTGCTTCCGGGCTCCAGTTTTTCTAGGCATCGGGAGATCGAACTTGGATCTGCACGCGACAACCTTTCCTGGCTCCTGAACACCGACGCTTCCCGTGATTCCATGACCCTGAACAAATAAGTTCCGGACCCGAAACCCAAACGCCTGAATGAACTCTAAGCCATTGATGCAGCGGGTAAGTGCACGGCAGCACTCCCCACTCCCCGCCAGCCGAAGCGAAAGGCGAAGCTGTCCGAGTGCTTCTGTCCACGGTTTTGCATTAAGTGTTGCAGTTCACTCAGGGCGCATAGTGTTTAGTGAGTTTGCAGGGTTCAGAGTTCAGGGCAGCAATTCTAGCTTGACGAGCCGTGCCGGTCACTGGAGAGATGCCTTTGGTTTCGGGATCACTCGCCAGGGCGATCTCATCTCACGCCATCTGTACATCACCGCAAATGGCCAGACAGAGTCCCCGTCCTGTACAGCGGGGAAGCTGAGCCAGGGCCATGGCCTGAGCACTGCGGCATCGTCGGCGCAGGCTCGGTCGCAAGAGGATGCCTTCACATCCTTTTGCGGCCATCTCTGCAAGTTTCAGAGAGCTTCAGTGCTTTAGCATGTCACTCATCTCGATGAAAAAGCTTGGCATGTCATTTTTGTCCAGCCTTGCATTCACCACCTGCAGGCCCTTTCCACGATATGACGACAGGGCATCGACGAACTGAGCTTCCGTGTGGGCATCCACACCGTTCGAATCGGGCCGACCACCCAATGCCTGGGGCAACAAGTGGTAGTTCCACACTTGGATGTCATTGTAAGAGTCGTCCCGGTCAGGATGGATGGCACGCTCTGCCGTGTAACCCGCATTGTTCAGAATGATCAGGAGGAAGTTCAGGTTGTGCCGCAGCAGTGTGCAGAGCTCCGAACCTGTCATTTGGAAGGATCCATCACCATCAAGGCACACAATGCGACGTTCGGGTGCGGCAAACGCCATGCCGATGGAAATTGGGAAAACGCTCCCCAGAGAGGCCCAGTTGGTGGGACCGACAGTGGTGTTACCTTTCTTCAAGCGCATTCTTGACATGTTGATGTAACCCCCTGTGTTGCCCGTGACGATGTCGCCCTCCTGGACAAAATGAGCCAGCTGGGGGTACATGAAGTCTACGGTCAGCGGACGGTTCTCCGGAACCTCCCTCTGCTTTGTGTAAGTAAACGGAAAAGTGTCCTCGAACACTTCTTCTGCACGAGGGCTGATTTTCTGGGCCAACAGTGGCACGAGGTGGCGCAAGTAGACACCGTGTACCTCCTCACCCATCACATTGGCCGTATCATGGCCGAGTTCAATCATACGCTCCTCCTTGAAGTCATGTGTAAGAAAGCCCAAGTTGAACTCGGTCCGTGGCATACCGAGAGTCAAGAGAATGTCGGCACCTTCCGTGGCATCCAGCACCGGCTGTGGAGTGACGCCTCCTTGGTAGAAGCCTACACAGTTCGGCAGGTGCTCTAGGTGGCCAGCCTTCTGGTCAAACGTCGTAGCAAACGGAAGCCTGCTCGCGGTCAGCATATCCTCCACGACTTGTTGAAGGCCATCCCGGTCGACGAACACCCCAACCAACACCCCCACCTTTCCTGCACTGTTCACAGCATGGGCCACCTGTTCCACCACCTTACGAAGGGCTTGCTCGTCGCTGCTCGGTGGTTGGTAGTTCAAGCGGCCTGGCACTTCGACTTCTGCCCTCTGCATGTCGAAAGGGATCTCCAGGTAGACTGGCCTTTGCTGATCAAGGGCAACCCGTAGCAGCCGGTCAACAGTGGGAATGGCCTCCTCTGCTGTTTCAATACGCGCCGCGGCAGCGGTGATTGGTGTGAACACACGGATAGTAGCATTCAAATCACTTCCGACTGCATGATGCAGAAGTAGCTTCTTGCCCTCTCGATATCTTTCTGTCTGCGGTGCCCCCGACACCAACAGCAGAGGGACGTGAGCATCAAAAGCCCCTGCCACGGCATTGACTGCATTGAAAGCACCGGGTCCGTAAGTCACAGCTGCAACTCCGAAGCCTTTCACGCGGCTGTACCCATCTGCGAGGTAGGCCGCATTCAGCTCGTTGCAGGTGCCGATCTGCTTCACTGGGCTTCCTTCCTTGATCAACTCGTCGAAAAAGGGCAACACATAGTCTCCTGGGATGCCAAAGACATGCTGGACTCCAAGCTCTTGGATGCGGGAAATGAGGAATGCCGACACTGAGATCTGCTGCGACATTGCTCTGAGGCTGGGTTCGAGCAGAAACAAAAACTAGAGGCAAAAGGCGCCGGAGGCTTGAGCCAAAAATTGCGGGCACATGCGTCGGCCCAAATTCTCGGATTCCCTGCCAGGAACAACTTTCCGAAGTGCAAAAGATATACATCCCACTGGCCTGCTGAGGAGTCATTGGGGGGAGGCTTCCGCCTGAGCTTTGAGAAGGCCAGCAGGCTCTCCTTCATGGTCAGCGCCTCGGCAGCATGCGGAACCCGGCTTTCCTCGTTTTAGTGATGGTGATGATCATCATCATCATCATCATCCTCATCGTGCTTAAAAGGATGAAGATGATGAGGATGACCAGGATGATCGTGATGCTCCTGCTCCTGTTCCCGTCCAACTCCTGCAACTCCTACTGCTGCTGCTGCTCCTCCTCATACTACCAACTACCCATACAACATACCACCTCCAATACGACGTGAATACGTCTGCATGATTTGTGCCTGAAGTTGTTCCTGTATGCTCCAGGAATTTGGGGGAGCTGCTTCTCTATGATTTCCAGATACCAAGAGTTTCACCGTTATTCGGGGTTCGGCGAGGGTCCCTCGGACTGGGCCCCTTTCTGGCTTAGGGTCTAGGGTGCTGTGGTCCTTCGCGTGGTTTGCTCCTACGCAAATTCGTGGCTTCCAAAGCAGACCCAGCTGGAATCGGCCCGTGGCCATGGAACCTGTTGCCTATCGGCCTATCGCACCATGTGCCAGGCTCGGCTGCGACCATGAGCAGTAGATTCCTCAGTAGATTGTCAATTCTAGCACCCTTCCGACACACAACCCCTAAACTTTAGGCCCTAAACCCTACATCCTGAAACCAAACCCCACAACGGAACACACGTGAAAGTTGCCCCCAGAACCCGCTCTCCACGGAGAGTTTGGGCTCGGGACCTTTGGCGATTGACAACTCTCGAGGTTTCCCTGTCCGAGGTCCCAGCCCAAATGCCCAAGGTTCGGCTGCGAACTTTCGTTCCGCGGTACTGGCCGATG
>CAJNJA010017663.1:0-10015 GCA_905231915.1 Symbiodinium necroappetens
ATGGAGACAGCATCGCAGCAGCCCCCGGCGACAGCATCGCAGCAGCCCACAGCATCGCAGCTTGTTTCCCCGATGAAGCTTTCACAGGTGATGCCAACTCCCAAGAGCACGCCGATTCGCTCCCCACCCCTGAAGAGGTCCAAAAATTTGACCCCGAAGAAGCTTGAAATGATGGTGGACGAGGCCTTCTATGATCCATCATGATCATGATTGTGCGATAACTAAACCCGAAAATCTAGTAATCTTATATAGCTGACTGCAACAGCCCAAACCCTTTAGATCTGCTGCAATAACCCAACAGCCTGGCCCCTTTCTAGATCGATATCTAGATTGCAAATTCACTAATGCATGTATAGCTGAAAAGCCTCAACTCAGACTCCAACAGCCCAAGTCCTCGCTCTAGAAATTTGCAGCGATAAACTTGCCGTCTAGTAATACCCAAACCCATAAGTAAAAACCCAAAGCCCGAAAGTGCTAGTACTAAGCCCTTTTAACCCAAGCTCCTGATCCCCGGCCCAGAGTATGCTATCCCTATAGTTAATCGAAACCATCTGCAGGACAGCTCGACGACTACCGGAGCTTCGACTTCGGAAGGTTCCAGCCTCTCAGGCTACAATTTAATATAGATGTTTTATTGGGTTTGTTATATGCTATATATCTAGAATAGTAATACATATGTTCTTATTAATATGTGGTGTTCGAGAATTCGTACGTAGCACCAGTGCGATTCAGGCCTCCGAACGCTGGATTCCATGACGACAATGAGCTTCTCTTCTGCGGGGCTTGAGGAGGCATTGGCCGACGTTATTATGGATGAAGCTATGCAGCTGGAAGAGATTCCGAAGCTGACCCTGGCGGACTCGGTCGTGCACGGGTACTACAACATGGGTGGCCTCGATGACCGAGTGATGTGGCCGTCCACCTTGCCGGAGCTGGAGCAATTGGTGCCGGGCTCCCAGAAGCTCATGGAGTTTCTGTCTGAGTACTTAGCACGCGATGAGAAGACTGGCTTGGTTTCGGGGGAGTTGCTGTGTGCCACCTATGACAATGCCGGTGTGAACCCCTACATGCTGCAGCCCGTGCTTCAGTCGATTGATACGGCTTGGACGGCTATCGACATTCTTCTGCAGTTGGACACGAAGACTTCGCTGATGCTGTCGATGGCAACGGCCCAAGTGGAGCAGATGAAAGCAAGGGTCGGCGAGGCAAGCTGGGCCAGCTGTGACAAGTGGTACGAGAGGACGACATGTGAGATGAGAGAAGACGTGGACAAGAGAGCCCGGGAAGCTATGGCTGCCATGCATGATTCGATAACAGAGATCCTGAGACTCTGGGTCATTGTCGACCTTGAGAATATCCTCCGAAAGAACAAAGAAACCATGAAAGCGATCCAGGAGGACTCCGATCAAGTTGGCTGCTATGCAAGGGCTGGACTACACATCTACTAATAATGCTGTTTTGCTTAAGGGCTTCGGTACCCCTTTGGTGCTACCCCTAAACCCCTAAGCCCTAAACTAAACCCTAGGCCTTAAACCGGTACCCCAAAGCTGTGCAGTTGAAGCTTCCTGAACCATGTGAGTGCATAATCAAGTAACCCTTAAGCTTTAGTACCATTTAAACCCTATGGCTAGAGCTTTGCCGCAACGCTGAACATCGACACTGCCCTAGCTTAGAACGCCAAAAACCCCTAGCTATACTAGTCCTAGCAAAGCTATATATAGTACGACTATATATTATCAACCCGGGCCCTAGCTGAAGCTCACTCGTTCTTGCAGGGCAATTGCAAGCCTCGTCATCCACCCGCCGGCGCCGGTGATTCCACCTCCGGTGCAAATGGTGGCACTACCGCTCCGGATGCAGGCCCAGCGGCTACCAATCCGGCGGCTACCAGCAATCCGACGCCTACCGATCCGGCGGCTATCAATCCAACGGCAACCGGCAATCCGACGCCTACCGATCCGGCGGCTACCACTCCAACGGCTACCGGCCATCCTACGTCGACGCCTACCGATCCGCAGCCTACGTCTTGCGCCGTGCATCAGGTCAACGGCAAGGTGCTTGAAAGCTTTGCGATGCAGGACTGCTGATGGCTGCTATAGTTAAGTTCCTGATATGCCATATGCCAGCATCCCCATTTGAGCTTAGGATTAATCTTAAATGCATCAGGACTCACGAAAAGAAGGCGAAACCGATGCTAGTCGCGACAAACGCTTGGCCCGGAACCTCTACATGAGGTTCACGAGATCTCTGAAGAGCACCTCGGATTCAAGGGGTTATAATAACCCGGCCTCTAAACCCTAAATATAGATGGAATAACCCTATAAAGGCCTAAACCCCTAAACCCCAAACCCCGAAACCCCGAACCCCAAACCCCTAAACCCCAAACCCCTAAACCGCAAACCCCTAGACCCCAAAGCCCTAAACCCCAAACCCCTAAACCCCTAAACTCTAAACCCTAAACCCCTATACCCCTAGCTATATACCCCTAAACCTAAGCCCTAAACTATATATATATATATATTTTTTTATACGTACATTTTAATAATATATATATATACATATTATAATTACATAGTATATATATATATTATAATATATATATATATATTATTTTACGTTTGTTTGCCGATTCAGGCCCGCAGTGCCCTGAAGACATCAAGAAGCTAGTGGAGGACAAAGAGAAGAGTGCCCGGGATCATGATTATCGATGTCATTTTTCACCAAATTAGTATATATATTATGATAGGATTCAACTAAGATCCACAGATCCTGCAAACGCTCTTCAGTGAGTACATCAAGTGCGAGGGGCGATGGATGAGCTCGCAACTGGTGACAGCACAGGTGGCTTCGAGCTCCAAGGAGATCAGTGCTTGCGAGGAGTATGTGAGCTTCAGAGATCTCAAATCTCAACTTGGAAAGAAAGATGCAGAGGCACTTCGTGCCAGGAAACGCCTCCAGCAGCGATTGCTGAAGCCAGGAGACCTTCCAGTGGTCATGGATCATCCTGACTGGCCTGGGGACGAGGACGGGCTATATCGATATCGTCCCCAATTCGGACTGCACGCTAGACGGGTAACTATAGCTAGATCTAGCGAATATATATATATATATAATAATAATAACAATAATAATAATAATAATAAATATATATATATATATTAATATATTAATATATATATATATAATATGTATATTGATACGAAGGTGTACATATAATATAGTACTTAGTGCCTATAATAAACATGTACATGCGATACCCCGGAGGAACGAGAGCTCATCAGGACGTTCACGAAGGCCACCGTTGTGAAGACGAAAAAGGAGGAGCAGACAAGCTCTTTGCAGGCAACGCAGGATTTGGACGGCGACCAGACGAGAGATGCTTTGTGCTACGGCCATGGATTATTTTACTATTTAAGCCTTTTTTTATTATATAATATAATATAAATGTATATATATATACATATAACTTATACCTAATAGCTATAGCTTACAGGTCGGCCATACCTTTGGTGACGGCCGAGAACTGCAACGACGCGAGTGTGTTTCCAGAGCCAGCAGCCCCAGGGCCGAGCGAAGGCGGCGAGCAGATCGTGCCCAGCGATGAGCAGCAAGAGCCGAGCGCCGTGGCAAAGGATGCAACCAAGAGGATCAAGCAGTGCAAGAACAAGCTCAAGGAGCTTGGTGAGCTGAAGAGCTCACTAGGCAGCAAGACGGATGTGCCACTTTTATGCAATCGGCAGTACACTACTAGTACGTATACTTATAATAGTTCAATATACTAGCATAGCTCTAATTTATTCAACATATATTTAATATATCTATATATATATACACACATCGAGGCCTAAATTAAACCCTAAACCCCCTAAGCCCCTTAAGCCCCCTAAACACCCCAACCCCGAGTCCCCCAAACCGTCCGAAGCCTCATCCCCAAAGCTGCAAGGCCCTTCCACTAGTTCGCCAAGGTCCCCAAAACTGGGCTCTTGTTTAACTTAAAGGATTTTGGTTTAAGTTTAGGGTTTAGTGTTTTTTTCGGGGTTTAGGGTTTAAGCTGCCACAAGTATACGGAACGATAGTACATAATCGGGTACTTAGGCCTGAAACTTAATCCGAGTGCCCTTTCTTCCCCTATATATATGTATATAGGGTTTAGGCGGGTTTAGGGTTTTTAGGGTTTAGGGTTGAATGTAAATCTCAAACCCCCTGCCCATGTTGCAGCAAAGGTCGGCTGGTGTCCAGAAGGCCCATCTCGATGATTTGGTCCTGCACAACCAGGCCATCGAGGCTGCCAGGGACGGGCTGCAGATGGCTATCGATGAGAATGGTCCAGACGATCGCATCCGTGCCCGATTGGGTGAGTTGAATGAGGCTCTTCAGCAGTACACTTTTGCAACAACCGCCATCAAGAAGCTTATTGCCGCGAGGCTGCAGATTCACAGGATTTACTCGTTTGTGCATGTTTCAGATAAGATTTCGTCATACTCAGGCACAGCCAAAACAAGCTCCCAAGAAGAACGCGAAACCGAAGGGCGGTGCAAAGGGTGGCCGCAAGAAGTGATGCTGCCCTCGTTTTCCGCTAGACAGCGGCCCAGGCCTAGGTGCTAGTGTGCTGCTAGCATGATGACGAGTACTGCATTGCAACACAAAACGACTTAAAGGGCTTGGCAGTGCTTTTTGCAAGTACTCTAGATCTTAGCCTGCAGGAAGTTTGCTTCATGATGCTGCATGCTAGCAAGTGCCTGGCCGAATCTGTCACTGAATCGCTTCACGCACGCCTAGGTCGGTGCTCTAGTGTGATGCTAGCTTCGCTGATATATGACGATCATACCATCAAGCCTCGGCCTAGCTACCGCATGCACATCATGAGCATTAATGCATCATGGGCATCAGCGAAGATGTGTGCCTGCTGTGCACGGGGACACAGTGGCACACATGTGGCATTCAAGCATCCGTGTGTGTGTGCAGGTTCATCAATCTCTGCCGCCCGGGCGAACCTGGGTAGGCTTTATTTCAAGCTTGAGCATCAGGCTTCGATCATGATCACGAGTCACGAGCATCAATCTCGCGAGCATCTGCATCACGTAGCAATGCTAGCTGTTAGCACTTATCGCTGCTCGGGTGCCGCGACCAAAAGATTAGATCAGCAGTCATGCCGATACATGCACCGGATGTCGACTGCTAGTAGATAGCGCCGAAACCCCACGCAGGCGATGATGAGATGGGCCCGCTGTCCCGTCACATTTTATCGAATGTGGGTAAATTAAGGGGTCAGGCTCTCGGGCGGGTTCAGCACGCACATGCATGCTCAGTCCTGGTACGTTCGATGCCAGCGCCATATATATCGTCCCAGGACCTCAGCTTCACTGCTGCACGCGAATACTTCGAGAAGTCGAGCAAGGCATCGTGGCACCAGTGATCCATGGGAGAAACGCTAGCATACAAGCTAAGTGCTAGGGTCCATTAACACTCGGTTTTTATGTACTCATCCTGGGTATAGAGGCCAGGGAATTTGTGTAGAGCGACTTCGTGTACTAGTGCTTGAGGCTAGGGTGTGTTAATTGTGCTCGGGTTTCGGCTTAAGTCTGGGGTGTGCTACAGTTTCGATGGAACCGGTGCCGGATAGGGGTTGTGGCCCTAAATATAACGAATCGTTAGTGTGATGAGTTCGGAGTTGTAGACATTCGGGTTTAGGACGTCGGGGTGATCTCCGGGTTTAGGGCTAGCTGGTGTTGGCTAGAATTGTTTAATACTAATATGAGGATACTACTAGCGACACCCTTGTATCACCCCAGCCCACAACTTTCGCCCCACAGTGAGGGTCCGAACACTGCTGGATCCTGTTATCTAAATAGGATTTTTAAACATAATATATTATTAATAATAGAACCCTAGATTCCTATTAATCTGAAACCGACGGACAAACTTAAAACAACCTGAACAGCCCTGCTATATAGGTTTTCGATCCACAACCCTTTATCAAGAAATACCCTCAAGCCTTAAACCCTAAACCCGTCTGAGGAGATGAAGCGACACGGGGTCGAGATGTCGGGCCCTGCTGCGAAACTACGACGGGCTGGAGCCGATGGGGCATGGGGATCGAATATCGAAAGGGATATGCTACGCACCTTGAACAAAGAAGTTAGTACTGTGACCAGCTTGCTTGAGCATATCCTTTTTTGTTTCTAGCTGCTTATACTTCTAGATTATATATATAGGGTGATCATGAGTAATTATTAAGAGATCGGTCGAGGTGCCGATGACCTATGTGAAAGTGCCCCTGTACAAGTCTACGGTGGACAAGACCGTGGTTCAGAGGCCCGTCGTCGTATGTATTTAAATTTTTACGTATACATATATCATGACTTATATTAATTAAGTTGTTTTCATATGTAAGTACATATATATATATATGGCACATGGGACAGGCAGCTACCTATCGTGCTCCCCCACGAGCTACTCAGATACTTAGCAGTGCACGACCTGATCCCGCCACAGAACACTGAAGAATATTGGTCGCACTGCCGCGAGTTTTGCCGCTGGGGGGGGAGTCACCCTGGGAGCATGGACCACCTGCCTGTGTATCTCTATGGAGATGATACGAAATTCAACCAAGCCGAGAAGCTATGCGTTATCACCTTGGGCTTTGTACTAGATCCTCGAAAGAACTCTATGATGACACATTACCCTCTATGCGTTATCAGAGACGTGCCGCGGCACCCCATAGCAGTATATGGATATATATATATATAGTTTTCTCGATGTTTTATCTAGATATATATACCTAGCTTATTTTAGGGTTTAGGGTTTAGGGTTTAGTTTTTTTTAAGGTGTAGGGTTCAGGGTTTAGGGATTAGGCCCAATGATCGCGATCCTAGGTGCTGAACACCGGCTACCCGACACTGCAAGCCGTGACGCGCCCCGAGACTTGGCAAGGAACTCTTAATTTTAAACCAAATTCCTCTCTGAAAACCTTAAAACGACATAAGGTTTATAAATTGTTTCGATTTCTTATACATACCACATCACATTAATCAACCAATATTAACATATAGTCCGTGCCACTCTTTAGCCGAGATCGTGGCATCCTGCAGTGCTGCCTTCTATGGACTGGAGCCCGAACGACCGATCCTGCTACGAGGGGTTTACCAATTGGAGGATTGCTGCCCGACCCTCGGCGACAAGCCTTTACACCGGTTGACAAACCAGAAGCTTCTGCGACTATCCGTGACCGAGCTCCGTGGCGATTGGAAGTTCTATCGAGTCTGCACAGCCCAGATTAGTACTAAAAGAGTTCTTTTTTATATTGTACCCTAAACCCTAAACCCTAGCTAAACCCTAAACCCTAAACTCTAAACCCTAACCTCTCTAAAACCTGTATAATCTGAGCTTAAAGCTGCCGGAGGACTGGGTGGGACTTCGTACGTCCTACAACTGCAGACGGATGTGCCATCACTGTTTCTGCGAAAACGTGGATGGGTTTCTGAACCTGCCTTCGACCCTGGCCTCGGAGCGTCGACGAGATCTCAGCAACTTTAAAGCAGACTGTCTGCAACGCGATGACCCGAGACCCTTGTTCGAAAGATAGGTGTACGTAGGTTTGTGTAGGGTCTAGACGTATTGGAATTCGAAAGATAATTTAAATTTTAGAATTTTATAATATACATGAGGCTATGTAGCCCAGCTTGTGGGATTCGACAATCATATGCTCCGTTGGTGCAGCCTCCATACCTACAACCTCGGGCCCGTGGTCTGGAGTCTTGCTGCTAGCTTTATCATCGCGATGAAGCATGTGCCTGGATGTGTATGCCAGTACTCATATAAGATTATGATTGGGCTTATGGTTTGGGGTTTAGGTTATAATTTAAAGCTACTAGTATAAGGCCACTAAACCTGGAACCCTAAACGATCTGAAACCTTAACCCCCTGGCTTTAACGTGAAACCCTAATCTCCTTATACCCTAGACCCTCAAAAAGCAACCCCGTACGGTAAAACTTAAGTCCCGGAAATCTCTTACGAGGACGTGTGGCAGGGCGCCACGCAAGCCGAGCAGCTGAGGGCTGCATTTGCATCCTTCCAGAAGTGGTGCGCCGAGCGAAGGATCGTGTGCCTTGGTTCCGTCGATGTATGCTCGACCGAGCAATTATTCTATTTAGGGTTTGGGGTTTAGGGGCCGGGACTTGTTGTTGTCGTGATGAGGCCGACTTAATCCGATCCCAATAGGGTTTTTTTTGCCTCCGGGTTAGGGTTTACTAGGGTTTAGGGCTTAGGGTTAGGGTCTACTAGGGTTTAAAACGAACCCCA
The DNA here is from genome assembly GCA_905231915.1 of Symbiodinium necroappetens. Lineage (NCBI taxonomy): Eukaryota > Dinophyceae > Suessiales > Symbiodiniaceae > Symbiodinium > Symbiodinium necroappetens. The sequence goes on from CAJNJA010017663.1 coordinate 8,303, forward strand.
AAAAACCTTAAACCCTAAAGTCTACTATATATATATATACTTATATAATAAGACTGATATAACTTAATATTCAGGCATTCGCAACCTGTGTTTGCGCCCCGAATGATCCGGAAGCAAAACGGCGAATTGGAGTTCGCGGCCAAGGCCTACAATGCCCTTCGACTTTAATACAATATAGTACTATGTATGCATAATAAATTTGCGGTCGATGATCCATTTTCGAACTCGGTACTGAGGCCCGGGTGATGTGTGCATGGATGGCTGAAGTGGCAGTGCAGCTAGCTACAGCTGTGGACGATCCCATCGTTCGGCCGCTAGCACAGTGCATGACGCACGGCTCAATATCGTATAGGAACACCTGTGTACATATACAATAGTACGATTCATATCGGCCCTGCAATAATTATTATGATCGAGGTTCTACGAGGCCGACCTGTTCAACATCATCGAGAAAGCCCCGCGGTACCTCAACGATCACCATGTTATGGCGATAAAGAAAGCGGCAGCTGCTTGTCAAGGCTATTATGTTTTTTCTTCGATTCGATCTATTCGGGCATCGAGTTCCCGTACGCATATAAGCTAAGGATGCTGCCATGGCCGGCTATGCAATGGTTGCTTCGCTTCATGTGCAAGACGCGAGCGCCCAGCTGGGTATATGTCCGATGCGCCCGAAGTTGCATGTACCCAGGCCGCTGCGATATCACGGTTTAGGGTTTAGGGTTATAGGCCTCGGGTTTAGGGTTCAGGATATATATAGCTATCTAATTTTAAATTATATATTATATATATATACGGTCACCCTGCAGATTTTAGTACATAACCACAATTAAATTAATTATAACCCCGACCCAAATTTAATACCGATCCCAACAGCCGAGGGACTACAGGAAATGGTGTGGTTCGCGGAAACTGAACGTTGCTTGGCGGCTGGAGGTCGAATACTTATCTATAGCTAGGCCTAGGGTTTTATATGGCATATAAGTACATTTCGGGTGACTTGGGTTAAACTTGGGTTGATTTCGCTACGAGCCTGGCACTTTTGGGTTTGGGGCACAATATTTTATAATAATAATTATAATAAGAATTACAGTGCTAGTGCAGTTTCGGTGTTATTGTGGCCTAAATCTCAGGCAAGCTAGGCCTAGGGTTACGAACTAGTTCTATGGGTAGCTCAGGCATCAACTGGAGATGTTACCACACTTTTGCAAGCGAAGATTTCAACGGCCATTTTATCAGAGCCACGGTCGCATTAATATATTGTGGTGTCGGGATTGCTATATAGCTATATAGCTAATACCCCGCGAGGCATCGCTTTCCAGACTCACCCGAACAGCATGGAGAAATCGAGCCTGCAACGGTACTACCTGTGGCTGCTCGGTTTCAATATTGGAATGCTCGCGATCGTGGTATCTAGATCTTCGGTCGTCCACTGCTAGTACTCCCAGATGCCAAGGCTCCGGATGCAGGCAGACGACGACGATGACCGCTAGAGGGGTGGCGAGAAAATGCTGGGGTTTTCGCCGTCTTGCACCCTAAACCCTAAACCCTGGCCCTTAGAATTCAGCACTGCAGCCCTGACCATATATGCATATATTCGGTTCTTTGAACCGAATCTATGCATATATGCAACCCTTTGCCTAGTTAAGGCCTTAAACCGGTTGCAAGCCCCGCTTTTGCAGTCGAAGCTTAAAAGCCCTAGCTGGCTAGTACGCT